>PVJI01010782.1:0-43208 GCA_004026765.1 Micronycteris hirsuta | reverse complement strand
CTCTCACATGGCCCTCATGGGGACCTGGCCCGCAACCCAGGCATGTGCCCCGACTGGGGATCGAACCGGGGCCCTTTTCTTCCCAGCCCGTGCTCAATTCACTGAGCTACACCAGCCAGGCCTTTTTTTTTTTAAGTATCAGTACAGAGGTCTTTTATTTTTTCAGATGCATCCTGCCGAGAATTCACAGCGAGGGAGGCCAGCAGCCTTTCTGTCTCCCGTCTCTGGGCGGAGCAGAGGCTGGCGCTTCGGGTGCACCTGGCTCCTTCCTTTCTTTGGCTTTTTTCCTTCCCCGATCCTGTTCCTTCGTACGTCTCAGGAAGCCATCTCGGCTCTTCGAGTGCTTAGTCTGCACAGTACGCACACTGATTGTCTCCGCCAGAATCTTGCCCTTAGCTTGTTTGTGCACAACAGCGCCCCCTACAGGCGGGGCGACACTGCAGACTCTTTCGGGCTTGCCGTGGAAACTTCTGCCCGACGGTCCTTTCTGAGCAGGGCCGGTTCCCCGGATGTCTGCAGTATCGCCTTTCCTGTAGATGCGCGGGGGTGTGGCCAAAGGCCCGCCTCCCTGTTCCTAAAAGGCCTGGAGAACGTGTAGCGCGGCCTCCCCTCTTTCCCTTTGTGCTGGTCATTGTGGTGAATTACTGGAAGGTGGCGACTCTGGCTGAAAAGAGGCCTCTGTAATCCTTAGTGTCAGTTTTGTGTACTTTCTGTTTTTTGTTTTTTTTTTTATCAGGGGTTTACTATTTTTATTAGATCATTTTTTTGTATTTCTTTACTTAATTTCTTCCCTCATCCTTATTACATGTACTTAGGTTAATTTTTGCTGTTTTTTATCCCTGACATCTGGAGACGAATGTTTAGCTCTCTAATTCTTAACCTTCCTACTTTTCTGAGATGTGCATGTAAGGCTTTACCCTCCCAGGCATGATTTTAGCTGCAGCCCACGCTTTTGATATGTTGTATATCTATCGTCATGCATTTAAAATGTTTGAAAATTGGTATCGTGGATTCCTCTTTGGCTCATGAGACATTTAGAAGTGCATTTCTTTTTTGTTTTTTAAGATTTTATTTATTTTTAGAGATAAGGGAAGGGAGGGAGAAAGGGAGAGAAACATCAGTGTGTGGTTGCCTCTCATGTATCCCGCACTGGGGACCTGGCCTGCAACCCAGGCATGTGCCCTGACTGGGAATCAAACCGGTGACCCTTTGCTTCACAGGCCTGTGCTCAATCCACTCAGCTACACCAGCCAGGGCTAGAAGTGTATTTCTTAATGATCGAGCGCATGGGTTTCCTTCCAGTGGCCGTGTTCCTGCCAGCTTAGGGACCACGTTTCCCGCCCATGCATCCTGTACGCGCCTGGAGACGCGCCGAAACTGCTGCGCGGTCGGGCAGAGGGCCCAAGCCTGGAAACGCCCGGCGTCCTTGTGAATAACGAAGCCCACGCTTGTGGGCTCGGTGCTCCGGGGTGCCCTTGGTGTCATTTTGCTAAGTAGCTCGGGGGAGCCCGTTTGAATAAAACTGCAGTCAGGAGCCCTGTCTGGCTACTGTAGCTCAGTGTATTGAGCGTGTACTGGGAACCAAAGGGTCCCGATTGGATGGATTCCCAATCAGGGCACATGCCTGGGTTGCGGGCTGGGCCCCCAGTGAGGACCATGTGAGAGGCAACCATACATTGCTGTTTCTCTCCCTCTCTTTCTCCCTCCCTTCCCTCTCTCTAAAAATAAATAAATAAAATCTTAAAAAACAAACAAACAACAACAAAAAAAAACTGCAGTCGGGAAAAGGGAGGAACTAGGGGCAGGGCTCCTGGAGCTTGGTCAGCGGCGGGGAGACGCGAGAGAATTCGAGACCTGTTCCTGACAGCGCGCCCGGAGAGCATTCAATTATTTAAAAGCTACTGCGTCGGTTGCTGGGAGTAAGAACGGCAACAGCAATGGCAACGGCAGCAGCGAAAGGACACGAGCGGCGGCGCGGAAGCCCTCTGGGGAAAACACTCGGACCCACAGCACGGCGGGAGGGCCCAGCCCCCCGCGCCCCGCGCCCCGCGCCCCGAGCCCCACCTCCTCCTCCCGCGGCAGGCCCCGCCCACGAGGCCGCGCTCCGGCCCCGCCCCTCGGGGTGATCCGCGGCTCCGGCTCGTCGCTCGGGCCTGCCCGTCCTGGGCGCTCGGCTACGCATGCCTGCGGCGCTGCCATGGAGACGCGGCCCAGCGGCCAACTGGCGCTGCCAGGGTCTGGAACGCCGCGTCCCGCCCCGCCCCGCCGCCCGGGCGCCGCCGAGAGCGCCGCCGCGAGGGTGACTGCGGCGAGGGCTGGCGGGCGTAAGGTGGGGGGAGGGGACCCAGAGTGCTGGGGAGGCGATGGGGACGTGCCACGGGAGGGACCCGGGACGCGCGCGGGTCGGGCGAGGGGGACCCAGGAGACTGGGGGGGGGGGGCGACGGGGCCGTGCCGTGGCGGGGATCCAGACGCAGGCAGGGGTAACGGGACTCCGCAGCAGCTGAAGTGAGGCGGGACTGGACGACGGGGAAGGGGTGGCTGCGGATGCTGCCTCGTGTGGTTTTCACCGGGCGCCCTGTTTCTTTCTGGTCCAGGGGCCTCTAGATGCCTGGAGCACAAGGAGCGCGCGGTGGCTGGGTGAGTAGCAGGCCGTCCTCAGCAGCCCCTGGTGACCTGGGCCTTTTTAGGTTCTCAGGACTTGTTTCGCTGATACAGACACAGACCCTCCGATAAGCAGTGTGCCAGGATGCCCCCGCCCTCCGTTGATGACGAAATAGGATTAGGCTCCCTCTGGCTCATCCGCCAGCGAGGGACACTTTGTGTCGTCAGTAGCTGGTTTAACTCTCTGCTCTGGAGTTAAGGTTCTGTGCCGTGAAATCTGCCACGGCCAGCGCGGCCTTGACAGCGCGTTCGTTTCTTGCAGTATCTCGTTGGGGAAGAGCCGCCGACTAGCCCCACAATATAAGGCTCGGAGCCAGCGCTGCCTCCGCACCCGGACAAGTCCCAGGTCGCCCTGCTGCGCGGTGAGCCGACCCAAGCTCTGCTCAGGGGAGACCCGCCTGGGCGCAGCCGTCGTCTGTCTAGCTGTACCATGACCTTCCAGCCAGGGCGGCCCATCCGTCTTTTCAGGTTGAGTGGTCCGTGCCATGTTGTCAGAATCACAGTAGACACCTGCCAGTCCCTCCCTACGAGGTAGGTGCCTCGTCCCAGTCACATCCACACCTAATGAAGTGACACAGCTGTCACCAAGGAAGGCTGTCGCCAGGGAGCCACCCAGATCTGCTGGCTGTGTCAGGGGTGGTTCTTAGGTGTCCAGAATGCTCGAAGGCTCCTCTCAAGTCTCCCTCCAACACCACCCTCCTAAGGGTGCCGCCCATCCACAGCCTGAACTCTCACCTCTACCATGAAGTTAACTTAAAGAATCTCTGGACCCAGCGGCTGCAAAGCACATTCGTCAGAGTGTGTAGTGCAAAGCGGTCGGGAGGATCGGCCCAGGGCGGCCCCGGCCCCTGCAGCCCCGGCAGGGGCCCCGGCCCGGGATGAGCGGCCGCGCCCCGCTGGCGGAGAAGGCCCTGTCCGAGGGCTACGCCCGGCGGCGGTACAGGGACACCTCTCTGGTCATCTGGCAGCAGCAGCAGCAGCAGCTGGAGTCCGGGCCGCCCGGGACCTACCTGAGCAGGAGCCGCAGCATGTGGTACTCGCAGTACGGAAACGAGGCCATCCTGGTCCGTGACAGGAACAAGCTGGAGGTCTCCAGGGACACGGGCCAGTCCAAGTTCTGCACAGTTATGTGACTGCAGCGTGAAAACCGGGCCCCGTTTCCTTCCATGGCGTTGCGGATTCCCAGGCCTCCCGGAACACCGAGGTGTGGTGTAAGGATCCGCGACCCCCAGGAGCGGCTGCAGGCCCCTGGGCACAGCGCCGGTGCGACTGGCCGGCCTGGGGTCCGCCCGGCCCGGGAGCTGCAGGCCCGCCCGGCCACACTGCGAGGCGTGCTTTCCTGTTGGGGTTCTGGTGAACCAGCCAAGAGGGGCCCTGTTTCCAAACTACCTTTCAAGTATTTTAGGTAGTTTTTCAAATTTAATTTATTTTTTTTTTCAATTACAGTTGACATTCAGTATTTTATTAGTCTCAGGTTATAAGTTGTTTTCCATATTCACTTCTGCCTAAAGAAAGGGTCAGATCTAGAAAAAAGGTGAAAATCAACTGCAGGACCAGAATGAATGTAACCTGAACGGCCGGCAGCGCATTTCAGCAGGAACTTGTCACATCTGCATTCGACCTAGTCACCGAAATGACCACCAGGTAGCCTCCACATACTTGAGAACTTGCAGGCAAGTGCATCCAAAACACATTAGGGACACCAAAAATTACTTGTAATTTCCACATCAGTTCCTTAGACAGTGTCTTAGCCCCAGCTCAGAGGCAGCCGCAGCGCCCACCGCCGGCGGGGCCTGGGTGCCAGTCACGGGCGGCCGTCAGGGGTCACCAAGAAAGGCCGTGCCGTCTGCTGTAGCTGAAGTCGGCGTGGCTGGGGAATGGGGAAGTACCTTTGTCAAAGCCGATTCTTCTTCACGTACCATGTATAATAAACGCGGTAGGCCTCTCCTCCCGCTCGTGTTTACCTTGGCACGTGTGTCGGCTTGGCTCCGTTTTCAGTGGTCTCTGGTGACACCCCGTACAGACACCCGAAGGGCAGAGGAGCAGCAGCACCCTCCCCGAGACACGCAGCCACGTCCCCAGGCGGCGGCCGCACTGCGCGGTTCTGGATTTTTCTCTGACCCGCTGCTCAGACAGCATTTATGTTGCTCTCCGACCATCTGACCCGTGGCACGCCCGCGAGGCGTGCGTCCTTGCTGCCGCTGTACGTGCAGCCCGTGCCATGCCCGGCGGGGTCTTCTGGCAGCTGAGCAAGATTGTCAGCAGCCAGCACCCCGGGGCCACATGGCATCCCCATGTCCATGGCAGGCCCGAGGCCTGGGTCCTTGACGAGGGACCCTTGCCAGTGTGCCACCTCGGGTCGGAAGGCCTGAAGTCCGACTACTTCAGTGCCCTGCTGGAATTGAGGGCAGCCCGGCCCTTCCACCCCAAGCAGGGCCTCCGCAGGGAGGGTGCGCCTGCCCGGGAGCCCTGACCAGAGGCACCCAGTGGACATGTACATGGGTTTAAGTCCCACCTGGGAAGGAAGGTGGCCTCAGAGTGCACTTTCCGTGCCTCCCTGTGGCCTCGGGCTGGGCCCTGGCTGCGCGCTGGCCACGGCCAGTGTCCGCACACGTCCGAGGATGCAGGCGACCGTGCACTGGGACCCTCGGACAGCTGCCACGAAGCCGCTTAGGGAGCAGACACCACCTGCCTGAGGTTAGTCTGGCACACAGCCAGCCATGTCCTCGGGGAGGCGGCTGAGCCTGGACAAGGGCGACATGGGCCGAGGGAACACAGGCAGGGTGGCCACCAGTGGCCTGGGCAGGTGATGTCATCAGGCTGGAACTTAGGCAAAAAGAACCTTTCCCTGGGACGGCAATGTTTTGAAAACGGTGTGAGAACCCTCGTTTGTCCCGAGGCCGCGTTCACTCCCCATTGAAGCCGAGCAGCGGAGACCTCAGCACCCAAACCCGCCCGACGTGGGTTCGAGGCAGCGTCTGCTGGGCCGCTGGACAGCTGTTCAGTGCCCGAAGTCTCAGGAGCACGCAAGCCACCGGAGTGCAGACTGACGTGCAGGGGGGACAGACGGGTCTGTCGGCAGCAGAGGGACAACTGAGTGAGGACGGGACGAGAGAACCCGCACATCTGAGGCGGGCGGGCGTTCCAGGGAACCGCAGAACTGGGAAGACCGGAACCTGAACTCCCTCCGGCAGGAAAAAGACGCCCCGCGGCTCCTGGGGCCTCCCTGGCCAGGCCAAGGGGCAGAGCTGCGGACACAGCCTGTGTGACCGCATGCAGAGGCCCTGGGTGTTCCCGCCACGTCTGCACCCACGAGTGGGGAGCAGGAGCACCCCGAAAGCACAGGAAAAGGCACACACGCGCACCTCTTTTTTTTTGCTTTTATTATGAAAACAAAACAAATGCCCCAGGAGAAGGGTCCATGATTACCAGGAACATCAAAGAGTACTTTCTACCATTTTATTCGGTTGTGTTGAGGCCAGCATTGCAATAAACAAGCTAAAACTACTTACATTGGACTCGTTTGCAGTAACTGACATTTACAGGAATATACTAGAAACAGCACTAAAAAGGTTAAGAAAAGTTACGGTAAACCGGCATGCACACCATACAGAAAAGTAACATTTTAAATATAAAAAAAAGGAAAACTTCCTGGAAGTGTTACGTGTACTAAGGAGCAGCCCTGCTCTGGACGGACAGAGCCGAATCACGGGGGCTGCTCCTCCCCAAACTGTAGAAGATGTGGATTCGCAAAAGAACAAGAACAAAAACAAAAAAGAAAATGTGTCTCGCGGTGTGCAAGAAAGACGGCGCCTGCTGCCCAGGACGAGCACACCGCAGCCTGCCCCCTCGGTCCGCGCGGCCGCATCCCCTCCGCACGCCGCCCTGCACTTCTGGTGCGGGAGCCCCTCCGCTGTCTGGCTGCCGTCGTCCCGGGACCAACGGAAATGACCTACTGCCGCAGATGAACTCCATGCGGGGAAAGGTGCCCCAGACCGGAAGGTCAGTGGTGACGTCTGGACAGAAAGCCTCAGAAACGGCAGCACCCACGACCTGCGGCTGTTCAGTGTGGACGGCAGCCCCCAGGGAGCCGTCGAAGCCAGCGGCCTCTGCTGGGCGACAGGAGGTCCGAGAATCCACCACGGTGCATGGAACCCGTGGGCAGAGGCGTGCTCTGCCAGGCTCCCACTGCGCTCGCCTCGAGGGCCAGATGCTTCTCCGGCTACCAGCTCACACGGGTGACCCTTCACGCCCCATGCTGGACAGGCGCTCCACGGGAACCCCCGCCCCAGGCACCACGCCGGGGGTCCGCTGGTTCCCTGCGGTGCGCCGGCTGCACACGCCCACGCGGTCCCCGGGGGACCTGTCGGTGCCAATCCCTCAGTCCTAGTTTAAATATGCCATCAAAGACCTGTTTAGAAAACACCTTTGAAAAACAAGGGTAACTTTAAAAAATGGCAAGTTTAAAATCCACTTACATTTTTATTATAAACAAAACTGAAAAGTGTAACAAACTGGCTCAAAACTCCCCGGTGTAGGGTCACCGGCGGGGAGAACGAGGCACCCCACCATCCACTCCCTCACCAGAGTCCTCTCTCCATCAAGGGACCCGCAGCCGTGAGTCGATGCAATCCAAATCAGCGCTGGGGCTCTGTAGACTCGCCACCCTGGGGACTCTGCTGACTAGCCCCGTACACGACCAGGAGTGCGTAAGGAATGCGCCCCGGATGCAAGGCTGGGAAGGCGCCCGCCTCGAGGAGGCGCGCGCGGGGGTGTCTGGGAGGATGCCCTGTTCCGGCCGTTTCTGCTGCACGGAAAATGCTCGGGCAGGGAGCCCTGTGCGGTTCTCGGGGAGGGACCTTCCTGGGGCCAGAGGCTCTCCGCCCCCGGACACAGACATGCCAGGGAGAGCCCGGCCAGGCCACTGCTGGCGGGAGGAAGACTGCACAGGGCCGCAGCGCCTGCCGGGGGGCTGGGAGGTGACGGGCGCCCCACCCGGGGGCCTGGGGCCCCAAAGGCCACCGCGGGTTTTGGGCCGATGCTGAGACCCTGGACAGGCCGTGGGGGGCACCCCTGCACTCAAAGGCCACGTGGTGGCCTCTGGGAAAAACAAAACCAAAACATAACCTTCTGTTAAACTCTGTATATTATTAATATTTTCTCTTACAATAGAAAGTTAAAAATCAAGACGTAGATTTACTATACATTTGTTCCTCTCAGATTACAAAGCTTACATTATATAGCTGGCGTTCCCTAAGTCGGCTTCTCCGAGAACAGCCCTAAAGAGACCAGGAGGAGTACAAAACATCTAGACGAACCCGACACACAAAGCGGCTGCGGCGGGGAGGTGTCCGTCCCCGCGCGGCCCCGCACCCCACACACGCACAGACGAGAGCGACGAGGCCCGCGCCCCGGCAGCGCGGACGGGACTGAGCACCGGCCGGGGGCGGGTAGCACCTGGAGGGCTGGGGCGCTCCGCCCACCACGAGGAAGGCCTGCATCTCCGCTGTTTGTAATGCATTTCTTTTGTTCTGTTTTTCTTTTCTTTTCTTTTTTTTAAAAAATGACCAATGGTGTTAATAAATAAAGTATTCATATATACACGAGCTTGGAAAATGGTTCTGGAGTGTGCGGCCGCGGCAGCGCAAACACGAGGTGGGGACACACACACGGGGCTGGACTTTCGTAGAAAATTGCTGAACCTTACAAAAAAGTCTCTTTTTTTTTAACTTTTTTTTTTTTTAAGTTGAGGTAAAAGTTTCAGTGTCTGGAAACCTGCCTGCTGCACACGCAGCCACTGTGCCCCCACCCCCACCCGGGGGCTCCTGACCGCACAAAGGTCAGAAACGCTCTGCACCTCCTTTCCCTGCGCCCACCCTCGCCTGCCCCACGCGAGCAGCTCTGCCGGGAGCCTCCGCGACCCCCGGTCCGCCCGGCGCCGACCCGCTCCGCAGGTGCACCGTCCTTGGCGTGGGAGGCGGCGGCCCTCGGACAGCAGGGTCGGAGCTCAGGGCCCGAGCGCGGAGGCCAAGGCCGGCTCACAAGGCTAAGGGCTCCCAAATGCAGAGCCGCCCTGGAGGAACTGCCTCTGAAAGCGTTCTTTCCGGACCGGGTCGGGCCTAAGAAAAGGGGCTTTGCAGGAACGTCCGGCTGACGTCTTCCATGGTTTCTACGGTTACCAGGTTAGCTTCTGGAGCTGCCGTCTCCGAGCGACCGAACTCAGCGGCGAAGGCAAGACTTTACGTAGTCTCACACCTGCTCATAAAGTCTAGTGCACACACGACAAAAGACCTCTGACCTATTAAAGCAAAAACGGGAAGATACCGTGACACTGGAGTAAAAAGAAACCTGCACACCATGAACAAAAGTAGTAGTATATTATCCAGGAGGGAACACTGCGGAGGCCGGCGGGCGGGTGCGCGGCCGCCGCGGGGCTGAGCACCGGCCGCACCCCACTTCACTCCGAGTCACTGCTGTCCGAGCTCGATCCGCTGGAGGTGCTGCTCCCGGACTCGGACGAGCTGCTGCTGCTGAGCCGAGAAGGCCCTCCGGGGGGCGCCGCGCCCGATTTCTCTGGGGGAGACGCAGGGGTGAGGGGCGCGCTCCCGCTCGCCCCGCCCACCTCGCCCCTTGCCCCACCCACCTGCCCTCCCAGCCTGCCCCGCCCACCGCCCCTCGCCCCTGACCAGCTCGAGCTCACTTGCTCACTTAATAAACGTGGACAAACATCTATCTAAGTGGACTGATGGGTTAATGAGGTGGCAGTGCCGGAAGGCCTCTATCTGTGGTCTGTTGAGTCCCTGGCCCGTAGCTCCTAAGACCCTTGGGATTCCCGGAGGAGTATGAATGTTATTTTTAAGCAAAAACTTTGGGCCACGCCTGAGTTTATGCTAATAAGTGACCCCAGCTGAAGTCTCCAGACAGCCCAAGGATGCGGTTGGTCACTGGAAGACCAAGCCCTGGGGAGGTGGGCACTCAGAGCCCACGCCCCATCTCCAGGGGGCCGAGATGGGCACGCAGGGAGGAGCCGGGAGGGTGGCCATCTGTCCGGGAGGGCGGGGCAGCTCCTGGTCCCCACATCTGGCCCCGCCCACCTCTCACCCCTAGGCTGCGGTGCCTGGTTACTGCCATTGTACAAGTAAACTCTCACAGAAAGTCCTGAGCTCCCCTGAGCAGCTCTGACTCAACACGAACTGAGGCGGGAGCGTGGGGGCCCACGCGGTGCACGGGTGGGTCGGGGATGCGGGAGGCCCAGGACTTGCACCTGGACCCTGGGGTGGGGTGGTCTTGTGGGGCTGAGCAGGCAATGTCAGACTGACTGGAAATTCTGGACACACCCATCCAAGACCCGAGAGATGGAAAAAACGAGGGCAATCTACTAAGAGGGACTGATGGGAAGTGGCTGGGGGCTGAGCATCTCTACCGGCTGAGAGAGAAGGTAGCCTAGCCGTCAGTCAGGCAGCAGCACCGGGCCACCTCTCCATCCTCCCCAGGGCTGATCCGAGGGCCGCCTCCCAGCCTTCCAGGGCTAAGGTAGGCAGCAGGGCCCGGCGAGGCCGCAGCACCGGTTAGTACTTGATTGTTGAGAGGGGACCGGTGCGGACCACCACCACGGGGGCACCATGGGGGCACCACCTGGGCCCAACCGTCCTGGGGCCAGGAAAAGGTCTCTGCTCCTCCTTACAGGCTCCAGAGAAAGGATGCAAGGGGTCAGACCCCTGCTCCCCTGAAATAAGACCCGCAGTCCACAAGGCACAGGGCCCGGGCCGGCAGTCAGAGTCGCCCCCCCCCCCCAGGACAGTGGTTATCTACACGTAGAGAACTGGTGTTACAGCCCAGGGGCAGCCAGAGAGCAGCAGGGGCTGGGGACCGGCCGGATGTCTCCCAAGCCGCAGGGCCACCACCGAAGCACCACAGCCGGGCCCTTCCCGAGAGCCCCCTCCAGGCATCTGGAAACTGGCAGGTCACACACGCCGCCCATCTGCTCACCCTCCCTGCGGGCTGGGCTTCTGCCCCCAGGTTACAGACAAGGAAACTGGGGTCTCGTGACATGGGGGAACCACCAATGCCAGCCTGGGCCTGCCGCCCATGGCCCTGTCCGGCCCTAACCCCCCACGGACAGAGCGGCCGTGGGGTGCGCCTTGGGGACACAGTGGACCAGTACCTTTCTTGGCGGGCTTCCTGTTGCTCAGCTGCCCGCTGACATCCTGCAGCCGCTTCTCCAGCTCCTTCTTCTTTTCCTGAGCTAACTCCTCCTTCGACTTGGCTGCCTGCTTCTTCCCACTTGTCGCTGGGGAAGGAGAAGGGGCTGAGACGGTGGACAGAGAAGCGACAGGCAGCTGGCCACCAAGTGCGCCCCTCGGCCGGGATCCTGGACCTTCGGAAGCCCTGCTGGACCCCAGGGCTGCGCCAGGCCCCAGCCTGGTCTCACCTCGCACAAAGCCCGGGACAAAAGCACAGACAGGACGCATGTGGCTCAGGGACACCCCCAAGGAAGGGCAGGGCCACGACTTGAAGCCCCGACTCTCCGACTCAGGGTTCTCCGTGTGCCAACCCGGTCCAGCGCCTGAGGCCATGGGTGACCACACAGGGTCACAAACCTCTCGCTCCACCCATGAGGAGGCAGCTGCCCCCTCAGAGTGAGTGAGGGCCACGTGCCCTAAGAGGCCCCATGCAGACTCAGGGGTCCTGGGGGGTCTTCGGCTGCAGCCCTGTCCTCCTGCCGCCTCGGGGTTGCCTCGGACCTACCCTTCCTCCTACTGCCCAGGACCTCGTTCCTGTCCAGTGAGCCTGGACACGGCCCCAGTGCCGTGTCCCTCCTAGGAGGCTCAGGACCCTCAACCCCAGTCAAAAGGGAACGGAGGTCCCCAGGCAGGAGCCCGAAACACAGACTCAGGAAAGCGTGTGCCCAGGACCTCAACTGCACTTGAGCAAGTGGGGGCCGGCGGCCCACCTGGTTGGGGTGGGGGCGGATCTCAGCCCCGCGCTCTGTCCCCAGCAGAGCACGGACGGGCAGGACCCGGGTCAAGGGGCTGCCCGGCTTTCCCCTCTGGACTGCGGAGAGGACAAGGAGGCAGGAAGGAGGGGCAGGGGGCTGCGGACACCAAGCCCCACGCGACCACTTACAGAACGGTTTCCGCTGCTTTTTCTGTAAACAGGACTTGACGTATCGCTCGAGCTCCCGCAGCGTGGTGGGCTTCAGGGTCTCGAAGTCGATCTCGATCTCGTCGGGGTTGGAGTCCCTGAGCGAGGGCTCCCGGGACTGGATGATGTGCACCACGCGGCCCAGCTTCTCCCCGGGCAGCCGGTTGATGTCCAGGCTCAGCTGGCGCTTCTCGTCGTAGCTCATGGGCAGACCGTCCTCTTCCTCCTCCGAGTCGCAGGGGGCCGCCGCCTGCTTGCCGCCCTTTTTCGGCTGTCTGAGGCAGAAGGCAGGCCGCGTCCGGCGTGGAGCCCGGCCCCCTCCCACCTGCCCACACACGTGCAGCCCGGCCCCCTCCCACCTGCCCACCTGCCCACATGGAGCCCCAGCCCCCTGCCTACCCACCCACACACGTGGAGCCCCCGTCTCCTTGGCCCCCCACCCGCGTCCTGTCTGGCCCCTTCCTCTCCAGGACCGGAACTCTGCCCAAGGGCCGTGCCCAAAGCAGTGCCCCAGACAGCCTGAGGCTGCCGGTGCGTCTCCGGGGACGGGCAGGCCCTGCTCCCAGCTGGGTGGTTTCCAGGCCTCACCCAGGAAACACCCACCCTCAGTGCCCCACGGGCATTGAGACTCAACAGGTCAAAACCGATCTCTGTGCTCCACTCAACTGAGAGGCAGCAGGCGGAGGAACAAGAATAAAAAACGGAGGGACACACAGGATGCAATGAACTGGGACACCGAGACACAGGTGGGAGTGGATTAAGGAGGGAGAAACAGTGACCGCGTGAACCCCCATCCGAGGAAAGCGGCAGGAGCTCGGATCACTTCAGACAGAGTGGACCCCCAACAGAGGGACACCTACCTGCCTAAGGACCAAGGGGTCACCTGGCTAAGGGGACACCAGCCCTTAAACATGCACACATCTGAAAACCAAGCTTCCTAACCCGTGAAGCACAGCCCACAGCACACCGCAGGGGGGACGGAGACACCGGCAGCGGCGGTGGGAGACTTCGGTCCTTTTCGCTCAATAGTTAAAACAAAGACACCGGCAACAGAGAAGACTCCAACCACCACCCGCCACGTCAGCCTCACCAACATCTTTGCCTGTTCGGGTGCCTTCCCCCCAACCGACGTTCAAGCCACACAGCGCCCAGCAGCCGGGCGCACACACTTTTCCTCCAGGGCCATGCGACAGCAAGGGGCCAGGGCAGCAAGGAACAGCGTGAGAACAAAGAAAAACCAGAGAAAGCAGAACGACCGATAAAACCGACCCATCTCTGGCCAGACTCACCGGGAAAACACTCAGTGCCCGCCGGCAGGGATGAGAAAGCACAGGTCTGGGCCCCGCCGGCGTGAAGAAGGTCGAGGGCACGGCCAACACTCCGCTGCCCGTGCCGTCCGAGAGGGCACAGCCCCCCCCAATCGCCCAAGGACAAACCCCTCCCTCCATCGATGAAGAGAACTGAACTTGTGGTTAGCTCCTGACGCTCCGGCCCAGACCGTTTCCCTGGCGAGTCCTGGCCAACGTCTAGGGTGTAATGCCAGTTCTGTAAACCCGTCCCAAGTGGGGAGGAGGCGGGACGGCTCCCGGACCACTTTGGGGGCAGCATCATCCTCCCACCAAACCCGGACAGAGACAGTGCAAGAAATGACTTCAGCCCCCCTCCCGATGGAAGAGAGGGAGGGAGCGAGACCCTGGCCTCTGCCACCACCCACCCCACCCCAGCTCTGCACGCCCGGCCTAGCTCTGGCCGAGAGCAGGCCCGACCCTTCCGCAGCCCACGGTTTCTCCAAGCCACCCGCTGCGCCTCCCTGGCCAGGTCGGCCTGGCCCGCCGCACCGCGATCACCTCCAGAGGGAGCCTTTCCCCGCTCCGGCCCCCACTGACGGGATGGCAGGCGACGCCTTTTAAACTCTTCACGGCTCCCCTTCACTTGCTTGGAGAACAGAACGCAAACAAGCCCACAGAACCAGCCCACCTTGGCCACCTCAGGCCACCCCTCTCCTGACCCCGGCGGCAGCGACCACTCAACCTGATGCCCACAAGTAACAGGTCTGCCGGCCTCCACGGCGCTGCCCCAAGCCCCGCCCTCCGCAGGCGAGCTGGCCCCTGCAAGCTGCCACCCTCCCCGAGAAGCCTGCCTTCTGCCCTGCCCGGGGCCGCTTCCCCACCCGCACCCCTCCCACCATCGGCCTTGCTTGTCAGGAGCAGCGCCTGGCCTCCAGGGACGGACCGCAGAGCAGACCTGGACCACGCGACCCTCTGCCCACCAGGCTGGCAGGAGTGACATGCCAAGAGCCCACGTCACCAAGCCCAATGTCCCCAAATCAAACTCCTGGGCCCAGGTCAGCAAACTGTCCCTAAAGATTCAGGACGCTGAGGTCCCCTAGGGCCCTCCAAAGCCATCACCTTCCTGCTGCCCTGCTATCCGAGGGGTGACGGCCTGGGCCGAGCCGCCGACGCACGGCCCCCGCACGCACGGCCCCCGCACGCGGGGCGGGGCGACGGCAGGGCCCACCTGCTGGCCGCGGTTGTGCTATTGGCCTTCTTGGCAGGCGCCTTCTTCTGCGGGGCCTGCTTGGCGGGCGGGGCGGCCTTGGCCTTCCTCTCGTCCTCGGACCGGGCTTTGTGCCGCTCCTTGTCCTTGTCCTTGTCCTTCTTCCGCTTCTCCTTCTCCTTCTTCTCTTTTTTCCTCTTTGGCTTGTTCACGGGGGCCTGAGACAGGGCGGCCAGCTGCTCGTGCACGGCCTTCAGCTGGAAGAGAGCAGGCGGCTGAGCGGGGCGCCGCGGGCCGCGCCGCGCCGCGCCTCGGGGCCCAGACAGGCCCAGAGCCCGCCCCGCCCCCACCGGGCCTCGGCGACTGCGGGCCGGTCGCTGGCCCTCAGGTAAACTGCAGGTGCGGTGCCTGGTCCCCGGGACTCAGACAGCAGCGAGGCCGGCCTGGAGAAATAAACACTCGGCCCGGGGCAGGTGGCATTGTTCTCATCGGTTTTATTTCTCAGGTGAGGGGGACAAAGGCTCCGCCAGCTGCAGGGCGGAGGTGACCGAACAGCAAGTCTGGAAGGCTGCGACAACCCCGTGCCGACGTGTGCCCGGCGGGCACCTCGCTGTGCTTCTTGCTTCGGCAGCCCCGGGGCACAAGACTGCGCCCCAGACTGGGCAGGTGGGCAGATGAGTCTCCAGCCGCCAGCAGGGACAGGGGCTGAGACGACACCCCAGCCCGACAGCGGTGCCCCGGAGCTGTCTTCCGGCCGGATCGTGTCTAACGAGGCTCAGGTCCAAGTCCAATGCCCACCCCACTCTGGTGACCGCAGCAGGGCCATGTCCACTCTGCTCTCTCTTCTCCCTGCCAGAAGCCCCAGAAATCCAGCACCTGCCGGCTGCCAGACCTCTCTCGACTCATTGTCCAAACAACTCAGGTCGGAGAAAGCATCAGAAGCCCAAGGCCGGGGTGGGACAGCCTCGTGCCCGGGGGGCCCACATTCCTCCATTACAGAGTGCCGGACCACAAGGCGTGGCCCCTCGCCACCGCCTCCCTCCCGGGCCTTTGGGGCAACTGAGGGCCCGGGCCCGCCAGGGCTCTGGGAAAGCCACACAGCCCAGACCCGCCCCAGGGGGCCCTCCCGGGGGAGAGGACACGGGGAGGTGGGATGTGGGCAAGGCTCACCTGCTCCTGCAGCTCGGCCAGCCGGGTGGCCCGCTCTTCCTCCGAGTCCGAGCTGCCGGAGTCGGAGGAGCTCTCCTCGCTGCTCCGGCTGCTCTC
The DNA here is from genome assembly GCA_004026765.1 of Micronycteris hirsuta. Taxonomy (NCBI): domain Eukaryota; kingdom Metazoa; phylum Chordata; class Mammalia; order Chiroptera; family Phyllostomidae; genus Micronycteris; species Micronycteris hirsuta. The sequence goes on along the minus strand of PVJI01010782.1, from coordinate 27,639 downwards.
CGTGCCCTTGCTCGCCGCCGGGGCCGCGGGGGCCGGGGCCACGGGCACTTCTGCCGGCTCGTCCGGCATCTTGGCAAACCGCATCTCAAACACGTCCTGTGGGAGAGCAGGGGCCGCCTGAGGTCCCGGACGCCGCCCAGGGCAGTCCCTCAGAGGGGTCCCCGCACCCTGAGATGCCTTCAGGCCCACAAGGAGGCTGCGCAGAAGGTTGGGCCCTGCGAGCAGATGGCCCGGCTCGCTGCCCCTCCCTCTCCAAGGCAGCGGGTGTGGGGCCAACAGCCACAGGTGCAGCCAGCCGTGTGGGGCCTGGCCCACCACCTCCCTCAGCAACCACGCAAGCCCGCTGCGGGTCGGTGTGTCCTCTCCACGGGCAGGCCCAAGGCCCTGGGGCCTGCCACCTAGATCCACACAGCGGGAGCAATGCCCTGGGAGCTCTGGCCCGCTACGACGTCTCCCACCCAGGACCAGGTGCCACCTCCCATTTCCCCGCATCTTTGCGCGGCTGTAGTACTGCAGCGCCAGTTAGGTCCAGAAGTCGGGTCTTTAAGAGGCAAAGGTCTCGTCCCGTCGAGACTGGCACCCAGTGGGACCTGGGTCTCGGAAGCAGTGTCAGCGAAGGTCACGGCCAAGAGGCCGTGAGGGGAGACTGCTTTGCCAAGTCCGTGGCCTGAATCCACCCAGGTTTACGCCCACAAGCTGTGAACAGGGGCACGGCATCCACTCCTAGAAAAGCCCACACTGGGCTCTGGTCCCGAGACTCCCCTCCAGGGCGGAGGATGTCCCAGAGGCACGCCATGCTTCCAGGAACGAGCAGGACCGCTTGGCCGGCTGTTCGATGCGCGCGCGCGCACACACACCGCGTGATCACCACAAATGCATGGCTTGTGCGGGTTCTCAGCCTCTGCAGGCAGAGCCAGAGCCACAGGCCTGGGCGCTCCGCTCAGGCCCCGCCTCCCGCCAGCACTGTGTCACCGAGCAAGGACCGCACGGTGCTCTGCCAGGCCTTCCGCACGGCCTCAGTAGGAAACCGTGGATCCTGGCGGCTTCTAGTGGGCATGCTGGGGCCTCCGGGACCTCTCACCACACCATGGGGGTTGGGGGAGGGCGCAAGGCCGTCGTCGAGGGCAGGGGCGCCCTGGGAGGAGGAGTAGAAACAGCAGGTTCCTCCTACATCCCCCGTCTGGGCCCTGGTGGCCGAGGGGTATACCAGGAGCCCCTCCACAAGGTTTTCAAAAAGGTTCCCAGCGAGCAGCCAGGAACGGCTTAGGAAGCAAACGTCCTGGGTCCTGTGAAAACAAACTATTGGAGGAGGAAAGATGTCCACAACTCTCTGTCATCCAAAAAGAAAGTCCTCTGATTATTTATTGACTTTTTAGGATTTTATTTATTTTTTAGAGAGAGGGGAAGGGAGAGAGGAAAAGATCCAGCAATGTGCGGCTGCCTCTCACACACCCTCTCGCGGCCCTGGCCCTGCCTGGGAATCGAACCACCGAACCGTTGGTTCTCAGGTTGGGACTCACAGTCCACTGGGCCACCGCGGCCGGCCGACTGCACAGCACTCAGAACAGCAGGGCCGCCAGTGCCAGGGCACCGCCCACGCGGGGGCCGCGGCCAAACGGACGGCAATGCGCACTCTGGGCGGGCGCGCGCACGCACACGGACGGCAACGTGCACTCCGGGCGGGCGCGCGCACGCACGTCTGCGTGGGGCGGCCCTGTGCGCAGACGCACAGTCCGGCACCGCCAGCCCGGCGGGCCTCCCGCAGCGGCTCCTCCCACACGCCCTCCGGCCACAACGGTCGTCAGGAGCGCGCACGGCTGCAGAGGCCGCCGTCACCCGATGCCACGTCCACCCGCCCTCCCTGACCTCGGGACCAGCCCCCACCCCACTCCCGCGGCACAGGGGCTCACGGGGGCCCGCAGTCGGTGAGGCTGCAAGAGAGGGGACGCCAGCCATCCTCCCTCGGCGCCCCGCCCCGACCTAAGCCTGCAGTGCCCAGAAGGCACAGGGGCCTGTTTGTCACCAAGTCCCCGAAGGCCGTCGGGGCGAAAGTGCTCTGTAGATGAGGTTCCGGGGGCCTCCCCACAGGATGTCCCCCAAGACGCCTGTGTCTTTCCCCGAATCCTGCCCGGGGCTGCTAACTCCACCGGTGCCCAGCGGGACCCCCGCCCCCATCCGAGAGCGCCTCGGGTTACCTGCAGCTTCCGGGCCATGGCCACCACCTCGTGGTCTGGCGGGTTGTACTTGTAACAGTTGGAGAACATTAGCCGGATGTCGGCTGCAAAGCCCTGTGCGTCCGGGTACTCGCGGCTGTCCATCTTCTTCTGTAACACAAAGGGGCGGGGCGTGAGGGGCCCGCCCAGCGTTCCAGTCGCCCCCTCTCCCCCCAACTGCGCACAGACGCGAGACCCTCCACCGCCGGCCCCGAGACCTCCAACACAGGAGCCCGGAGAGAGGGGGAGGACAGGGGCTGGAGGGCAGAAGGGGCCGGCCCAGGACCCCCGAGCCAGGCAGACGCCCTGGGTGGGAAACGGCGCTCATCAGGAGGTCTGGCTCCCGCCCCCAGCCACCGCCTGACCCCTGCCCGCCTTTCCTAAAGCTTCCAACTCGGCACTCGGGTCCTCTGTCACACACCAAGGTCCCTGAGAGCAGGGCCTCCTGGGGAGAGAGAGGGTTCCAGGAAGAGGCCCCACCAACCCTGGGAATCCACTCAACTTATAAAATGTCATTTGATTTTTGCTCCATTAAAACCCACGTGCTGCCACCCCTTGAAGCAGCAGTAGACCCTCCCAGGCGGACAGTGGGGGAGGTGAGCAGAAGTGCCATCGGCAAGGCACGCTGCATGCAAGGTGGCAAGTGAGTGAGTCGGCGGGGAGTGTCACTAGTGCACAGACACCCCTCTCCCACGGGCTCAGCTCAAGGCTCCGAGAGGGGGGGGCCCCCACGGCGGCAGCCTTGGGTCCCCGTGAAAAGCAGGAGTGCGAGAGCACTCCCCTTTCTGGAAGACCCCATCCCTGCGCCTCCTCACTCCCCAGCTCCAGGCGAGGTCCTGTCTCGAGGGGAAGTGGGACTGCGCGGGGACAATAAGACAGGAGCGCGGCCCTGCCGGGTGCCGAGGACCACCGGATAGCTACCAGCCCACAGCCAGGACCCTGCACAGCACTCGGGGACAGTGGGCCTGGGAGCCCGCACTCCCTCTGTCCCCACAGTCAAAGCCAGCCCCGGAGAGAGCCGGCCGACGCCAGATGCAAATCTAGAAAGAGGCAACCAAACCATTTCCAGGAATTACCGCCGGCCAGAGAGTCAGTGGCAGACAAGGTGGGGTCCACCATCCGCCTGCCTCTGCTCCGCCTGCACCATGAAAAGAAGGCTCTCTTTGCATTTCACTCACACGGGTGAAAACGGCCTAGTAGCTGCCCTGGCTGGTGCGGCTCAGTGGACTGAATGCAGGCCTAAGAACCAAAGGGTTGCCAGTTCGATTCCCAGTCACAGCGAGTGCCTGGGTTGTGAGCCAGGTCCCCAGTAGGGGGCGCGCGAGAGGCAACCACACGTTGATGTTTCTCTCCCTCCCTTCCCCTCTCTCTAAAAAGAAATAAAGTCTTAGAAGAAAAAAAAAAGTAGCCGACACCACAGGGCTCCCAGCGGGGATGGCACAGCACCGACCCTGTCCCTGGTCCAGGGAAGCAGCTGCCCCGGGGGCTCAGGGGGTGTGCGAAGCTGCCCCGTCACCGGGCTGGGGTGGCAGAGCGGAGGCCCACCTAGACTGCCAGACTGCAGCGGGTGCCCCAAGTGCCTCCCTGCCCCGGGGGGCCAGCTGCATCCTGCCTCTGCATGCCCCACCAACCTGGGGAAGGTGGTGGCGGTGGAGGGGGCAGCGGGGGCGGAGGAGGTGGCAGGGGCCTCCTTGCCCACCCTGACGGGGACCCTCAAACGCCGTGGAGTGGGAGACAGGAAGGTACGTGAAAGACGTGGCGAAGCCAGGGTCAAGGGGCTGGACGGCAACGAGGCTGCAGATCAGGGACAAGAACGCAGAGCACAGCCCGACCCAGGGAGCCGGCAGGGCCCGGGCCGCCCCGGAGCCGGCACGCGACATCGTCAGCCCCACGACAGACCCTCAGGATGCGGGCAGAGCAGGGAGAGCGGGGCCCGCCCGCCCGCCCGCCAGCCGGCCGCCCGCGGACCTTGACAGTGCTGAGGTCCATCGGGTGCTTGATGATGTCATGGTAGTCGTGCAGCTCCAGCGCCTCGGCATCCACTGGCTTGTAGAACGGCCAGGCGTAGGCTGCGTGCTTCTTGGACAGCAGCTCCTTCAGGATGCTGTCGCAGTGCCGCAGGTGCTCCGACAGCTTGCCCTTCTTGCCGGCGTGCTGGGGCACCTCGCCGTCCTCCAGGTCCTTCTTGGGCGGCTTGATGGGCCGGCCCCCGCTCTCCCGCCGCGCCACCACCTTGGCCTGCTTGGGGTCCGACAGCGGCAGGGGCGACTCGCTCCGGCTGGCAGTGATGGCGGACGTCGTGGGCGTGGTGGTGTCCGCTTTCCGCTTCACGCCCTTTTTCTGTGACAGCAAAACGCCCGGTGAGCGCCAGGGCCACGCCGGTCGTGAGAGGGCAGGTCGTCCCCCACCACACTCCTGGAGCGCCGACCACCCGCCAGGCACCGAGCAAAGCCATGCCTGCCGTGCTCGGCCGCGTCCATCCTCCCGGCTGCCCCCGCGCAATGGGGGACGGAGGCTCAGAGGGGCCACATCAACGGCCCCAGGTCACACAGCTGGCAGTGGTGAGGCTAGACTTGGAACCTAACCCGAGCTGCCCTCTCCCTTTGCCCCATGGCCCCGCGGTCAGTGGGTGCACACACTGGGGCAGGAAGGTGTAGCATGCACTCCACTCGCACCTAACCCGCATCCTGGGGTGCACCGTGCCGGGGGCTCCAGAGTCAGGCGTGGCTGAGCGGGCACCAGACTGGGACGCCACCCAGCGGGACACGGGCTCAGGGACGGCAGGGACAGAAGGAAACTCCCAGACAACTGTGTCACAATGGGTGCTCCGAGGACAACTGCGGGGGCAGGCGAGGGGGAGGCATGCTGGCGGGGGCGGGACGCAGGCGGCAGAGGCAGGCGTGGGACCGGGACTGCGGGGCTGAGGGAGTGAGCGGGTCGGGACTTGACCCTGAAGGCAGTGGGAGCCAGCTGCAGTTTCCACAAAGAGAGGACAAGTTAAGATGCCCGAGGGAGCCTTCAGTGGGTGTGTGCAGGGCAGACCCTCCCAGGGGGCATGTCCAGCGAGTGACCACGTGGGAGCCAGGGCCTCCCCAGGCACATAGACCGGCCAGGGGCTCCTGGGCACCGCAGCCTCCTTCCAAAGCCAGGGGTCAGTGTCCCTGAGACCAGCTCAGCCGGCTCGTGCGTCTCAGCTCAGGCAGGCAGCGGAGCCCCTCGGAGCCACAAGCGCCCCACGGGGTCTGCTGCCTAGAGCACCAATGGGGGTGACCGCCCAGCCTCCACAAACACTTCACGGGCACCCACGGGATGCCAAGCGCATACTGCACAGGCCAGGGGCTGATCTGGCCGTGGCAGACAGAACATGCTCCAAAGCCAGCCAGGCGCCGGGGCGGCCGGGCCGGGCGCCACCTGCAGGCGCAGGCAGTGGAGGCCGGGGGAGGGGGCCACAGAGGCAGCGTGTTACCTTCAGGGAGTCATTAACCCCTCTGAGCGCCTGCTTCCTCATCTGTAAGATGGGGGAATACTGCCTGCCCCGGGGGTCGCTGCGAGGGGCAAATCGGAGAAGACCGCGTGTCAGGGGCTGCAGGGGGCCTGCTCCGGGCCGGCACTGGCTGTGCCAGAAGCGCCCAGACAACCGGGGCGACGGACGTGCCGGTGGGGGCTGCCAATGGGGCCCGCTCCTCGGGGCGAGGCCAGGCCGTTGACCCCTGCCCCCCGGCCCTCACACGCCTTCCCCACCTGGACCTGGGCCCTACTGCAGGCCCTGAGTTGGGGGTTCAAGTGCGGCCCACCCTCGCCAGCTGTGTGACCTGCAGGTCCCTGAACCTCAGTCCCCTCGTCTGCATCGGGCACGGTGGCCCAACCCCACGGGCACGGCACAGCAGGCACCACTCCCAAGTCACACACACCAGGAGCCCAACAGGCAGTCGGTGGCCGGGACAAGTGGCCCGGAGCCAGCACCCCCGTACCTCGGGCCGACCTCGCACCCCAGGGACGCTCACCTTGACGACGGGCGGCGTGGGAGGGACCACAGGGATGACTGGTGTCACGGGAGGAGGCGGGGCGGCAGCCGGGGGCACAGGGACAGACGTGACGTTTGCGGTGATGGTTGGCACGGGGGTTGCAGCAATGACGGGCGTCTGGGAGACGGTGGGGGGGACACTCTGGAAGGGGGTCGCCGGGGAGACAGAGGGCATGGCCGCCACTTGCTGCGCACCTTGGGGACAAGGAAAGGAGGTTGAACAGACCAGGCTCTGCCCGGCAGACAGGGCAGACGCACTCCTTCCAGAAGCTTCCTGGGCCATCCCCTCCAGACAGTCCAGGTGCTGTCCAGGTGCAGTCCAGGTCCAGTCCCTCTCCCGGGGACCACTGGCCCTGCAGCTCGGCCACCTCCACGGAGCCCGCCGAACCCGAACCGACACAAGGCCTCCGGCCAGGGCCCGAGCCAGAAGGAGGAGCCAGCGCAAGCCACACAACCTGGGAGGCGAGAGCCAGGCCTGCGCCCGAGGAACCGCGGTTGACTCGAAGCCGTCACTGACTAGCTGAGTGACTCAGAGGAGGCTGCTCGACCACCCAGAGCTGGCACCTGCAGACCCTGCAGACCGGCATGGCCAGCAGTGCTGGCGACCTGCCCAGCCTCTCGAGGGCTGGGCCGCCCCCGGCAGCCCCCTCTTCGGGTTCCCGGACCAGGTTAAGACCCCAGGGCTCCCAGCGCTACACCGAGCCCCACCGCCCTTCCCAGCAGGTCCCACCGCCCTCTCTGGTCACAGAGATGCAAGGGCCAGAGAGGCCAAGTCCAGGAGGGGACAAATGGGACACCTATGACCTCTGCCCAGGCTTCCAGGAGGGGTGTGCTCAGAGCCAGGCCGGAGGAGCAGCAGGGGACACAGCAAGACCAGTCTCCCCACCCCCCAGAGGGCCTGCAGGCGGACCGCGGTGGCCCCACTGAGGGCCGAGGCCAAGGCCCGGCGCCCAGAGTTCACGTCGTCACCGCCCGGACGGCTCACCTGGGGCACCGAGACGTCCGACCACACCCGACCCCCCCTTACCTGCACTCTGGGCTCCCGCAGCTGGTTTCCGGCCTTTGCCCTTTGGAGCAGGGGGTAACAATTCAACTTCCTCCTGGGGCATCTGGGCCACTTTCTGCAGAAAAATTTTCTCTAAGGCTTGGGCCATTAGCACTATGTCATCTGTGGGCTGAAGACACGGGGAGAGGGCGGGTTACACGGCGGGGAAGGGGCCGGCGCTCGCGGCAGACGCGGCTGGCTGAGCTCGAGGCCACGCTCCCTGGACCGCTCCAGGGAACCGTGGGGACTGAAAGCCGCCCTTCCCTTCTGCAGGGACAGAACAGCCTCCCACTCAGCATCCTGCGCACCTGGCTTCAGCACATCACCGTTAGAATGGAGACCCCACGCAGCTGGGGTGGGGGTCCCAGGGAACTCCCCCAACATGCTGCTTCACCCTGGAAACCCTCCCGTGGCCATCCCCCCGGCCGTGGAGTGCCCCGCGTCCTCTGGGGTGGCTGCATGTGGACGTCACCACGCGTTCAGCCACCGCCCACCGCTGTGCGGGCGGGCGCTGGACTTCCCACCTCCGCCAGCCTGCACTGACTCCGTCTCTACAGGGGGTGTCTAGGGCCCGGGATACGGACGTTTTAAGTTTTTACTTTTACTTTTCGCTTTATAAAGGGAGAGGGAGGGAGAAAGAGAGAGAGAAATGCCAATGTGAGAGAGAAACATCGACTGGCTGCTTCCCAGAGAATGCAAGGGCCAGAGAGGCCAAGTCCAGGAGGGGACAAACGGGACGCCTGTGACCTCTGCCCAGGCTTCCAGGAGGGGTGTGCTCAGAGCCAGGCCGGAGGAGCAGCAGGGGACACAGCAAGACCAGTCTCCCCACCCCCACGTGCGCCCGATCGGGGACCAAACCTGCAGCCCAGGCACATGCCCTGACCAGGAATCGAACCCACGGCCCCTTGGCTTGTGGGACAACGCCCACCCCACTAAGCCACAATGGCCGGGGCTGCGGCTACGGACGTTTTCAAGGGTTCGGTCTGCGTCCCCTTCCTCTGAAAAGGCTCTTACTTCCTCCAGCGCGTACGCAGCCCACACGAGGCCGCGGCCCTTGGGAGGGCCGGGCGTGGGGACACGCGGCGCCGTCGGAGGGCCACGGCCACGGGCGCACCTTGTTGTAGATGTAGCAGTTGGTGAACATGGTGTTGAAGTCCTGCATGCACTCGCTCGCGCTCCAGTAGTAGCTGTTCTCCAGCCGCTTCTTGATGGTCCCCATGTCCATCGGGCTCTTTATGATCTTGTGGTAATCCTAGGGGACAGGTTCCGCAGGCGTCACGGGCGGACTCAACAGGAGGACTCCGTGAACCCCGAGGGCCGTGGCCATGCACGGCGCGGCCTTCCCGTGGAGCCAGGGCTGGGACCGGGGCTGGCCCGGGGGCAGGCGGGCGCTGGCCTCTGGCCTGGCAGGGACTCTGCGCGGAGGCAGGTCCTCAGAGCCGGGTGCCAGAGCTGGTCCACACTCTGAAGATGGGGACCCGGCACCTGCGCCCCAAACCTCGCTCCAGAGCCCGCAGGCGACCAGGGCCGAGCCAGGGTCTGAGCCCAGCCCCCAGGTGCCGACAGCTCGGGGCTCTCGGGGTCCGGGGGGCGCCGCCAGACGGCAGCCCGGCAGTGAGCGCCAGCCCGGGGGCACACCCGACCTCGTGGAGGGGGGCACGGGGGGCACAGAGCACCCGGGGACGAGCCAAAGGCTGTCCCGGCACCTGCAGGCAGCTGCCCGCCATCCTCCGACACCTCCGAGAAGCCCCCCCCCCCCCCGGCTCCTGGGCACAGTGGCTCCCTGTGGTGGCACGCTGCAGGCACGGGCTGTGCCTGGCTGACCACCTGTGCCCAGGCTGGCAGGGCAGCCCACCCACGCGCCGGGGCCGCAGGCACTCACGGGCAGGTTCAGCTTGATGGCGTCCACGGGCTGGTAGAAAGGCCAGGCGAACTGGTGCTTCCAGAGCGTCTTCACCACCACGTTCTGCATGTACTGCAGCTGGTTGGTCTTGCGGCCAGGCTTGGCGGGGTTGGACACCTCCGGCGGGGGCGGGTTCACGGGGCCCGGGGCCACCGGCATCCCCGGGGGGGTGGCCGTCGTCGCGGCGGACATCCTCCGGCGGCGCGCTCACTGGCCGTCACAGCAGTGGCTCAGGGAGGCCCTCGCTCCCTCCGTGCTGCCCGCAGGGGTGCGGCATCCCGGTTCCAGGCCGGACCAGGCAGCACCTGCCGGGGGGAGGGACAGTCACCCCGGGCCTGCCGCCTCGCCCCGTCTCCACGGGCCCCTGCACTCCCGTGTCCTCGCGGTGGAGCCTCTTGCCTTGGCCCAGGCGGCGCTCGCCTGCCACGCCACCGCTCTGTGCCGCTGTCCAGCCGGGGGACACGCAGACACAGGGAACAAGCAATCGCACGAGCACCGGCGGCCTGGGTGCTGGGGAGGGGCTGCCGCCCAGGCCGGGGGCCAAGGGCCGACTGGGCTCACCCGCCAACCGCCCGCCTGCCTGCCAGGGCTCAGGCGACACTGTCCTCGGCTGCGGTGACTTCTCAGGGAACGTCAGAGCCACAGAACGACAACATGCACCCCACAGAGCCGAGCCCGGCAGCCACAGCCCCTCTCAAGCGGGGCCGCCCCCCACGCGCGCCGGGTTCCACCGTAACCACGGGAACCGAGAGCGGCTCTGGGTTTGTGACTGCGGCCAGGCTGCGACACCGCGGCCCTCAGCCAATCGCGAGGGCAGTCTGAGCATGCAGCCCAGTGATTGGCGGGGCGGCCGCAGACCCCGCCCCGCCCTCCTTCCGTCGGGATAGCGCAGAGCTGGGCGCAGAGCTGGGCAGGAGGCAGCACCCCAGCCCCAGGGGTCCCCAGGCCACCCCAGCGTCTCCGAGGCGGGAACCAGCTCCCCTCTTCCACCCGCAGGGCAGGCAACGGCGGCTGCACGGGGAACGGACGCCTGAGCGTTTCTCACCGGCCCCGGGCTGGCGGCAGTGCCCGCACGCGAGGCGCCAGGCGGCCTTCGGGGAGGGCCGGCCACTCCAGGACGCGCAGAGGCAGGTCGGCGACACCTGGAGAATTCCCCTGGCGGGTCAGGGCCCCTGGCGGCCTGCACTCTGCCCCGCTGGCCGGCTACAGTCAAGGCTGTCCCCCAGAGCGCCGGACGTGAAACACTGATGAGGCCCCCACTCTCCCCTCACCACGCCCACCAAGCAAGCCCGCCTGGCGCACCAGCCCCTCGAAGGCATCCCACCACCCACCCGGCGCGCGGCCTGTCCACTGGGAGCCCGGCCCTGCCCTCCACACCCTCTGGCGGCGAGCCAGCGCCTCGATCTCACCAGCCCGGGCCAGTGGGTGGGTCAGCACAGTGTCACAGGCCTAAGCCGGCGGCTCCCTGGGGACGTCAGCCACGTCAGCTGGTGCTAATGGCACCAAGGCCGAGTCTTCACCACCAGAAGGCCGCCAAGCTGGGCGCAGACCTGGGTCAGCAGCACCTGGCTGCCCTGCACCCACGGCCGGCAGGTCAGCAAATCCAAACTTGGCCTGAGCCTGACTGTGTCTGGTCTAAGCGCCGCCGCTCCCTGCTGGCATCTCCATGAGGCCCCTTGGGGGTCTGCCCTCCCCACTCAAGACCCTTGGGGGGCTCCATCGCTCAGCCTCAGAGCGCCGTCACCCGCTGGCCAGCAGGGCCCAGCGAGGCCAACCACCACCCGCCAGTCCCGGCTGCTGCGACCACAGCGGCCCACGCCCTCCTCCTACCCTCGCCTCCTTTGGGGCCCTCTGCTCCAACGCCACCACCTGCTGGGCCTCCCAGAAACCCGGGCATCTTGAGGCTGCAGAAGCCAGCCTCCCAGTGCCCATCCCAGCCCTGTGCCCCCACGAGGCTCTTTAAGATCAAAGAACTCCAACACAGAGAGCACGCAGGCCAGGGCCAGAGCAGCAGCAAGACCCGCACGCACCAGCCTGCTCTGCCAGCCGCCTGTGCAAGGGGCCCCCCCAACCCAGGAGCTGCGGGGGGGGGGGGCGGTGAAGCAGGGCCCTTCCCCCGTGGCCTGAGGCAAACCGCCCCCCCCCGCCCCCCAACTCGACCTCCATGGATGGAGTACTCAGCGGGACCAGGCTCACAGGGCCTGCCCAGCCCGGGTCAGGCAGATGGGTGCCCCCAGGCCACAGGGGCTCCCCTCTTCTGCAAAGGTGGGTGCCTTACCCCAATACCTCGGGCTGCCCCACAGTCCCCTCCCAGCTTGTCCCCCGGCACCAGCTCAGCAGGGAAGGGGGCAGCCAGCCCGTAAGAGGCTGGAGGGCCCCAGAGCCCCTTCCATCCCAGGTGCCAGGACCCACCTCCCTGGAACGGCCCGCGGGGAACAGTCCCTGCTCCGCCACCCCAGGAGAGAGGAAGGCTAAGAGGGCTCCCTGGCCATAAAACTGCACAGGCCACACCGCCCTGTCCCCTCCAGGATGGCGACAGAGCAAAGGAGACCTGCCCTGACTGGCATGGCTCCATAAACTGGGCGTGGCCCGCAAAGCAAAAGGTCGCCAGTTCGCTTCCCAGTCAGGACACATGCCTGGGTTGTGGGCCAGGTCCGCAGTCGGGGGCGGAAAAAGCCACCACACATTGATGTTTCCTCCTCTCCCTTCCTCTATGAAAATAAATGAATTCTTTAAAAGAAAAAAAAAAAAAAAGAGCAAAGGAAAAGAGACCCACCAGCCGACTGGGGGTTCCCCACCAGGCACCAGAGCATGCTTCCTGAAAGGGGAGACCCGAGGGCACCTCCCCTAAAAGGGGTCTCTCAGGGCCACAGCACCACGTCTAGGCTCAGCCTCAGCAGGGCTGCCAGCCCCCGGGGTCCCGCCGACGACCCCAACAGAGCCCACTTGTCAGCGCCAGGCCGGGGCGCGCTGCCCTGCACAGAGCAGCTGTCCCCTTGGCCGCCCTGGTCTGGGTGGGGAATGAAGGCCACGTTCCAAGACCGGGAAAGAAAACTGCACTTCCAGAAAGAAATCAGAACTGGGGCCAGCCCTGCCCTGAAAATCAGAGCGGGACAAACAGGCGAGGAGACGTGGCGGCCCGGACACCAGCGAGGTCAGACCACCACCGGGCCACCCCCAGAGCGGCTGTGGTCTCTGCACGTCCTCTCGGGAACAGCCCCGTCCGTGACTCAGGGCTGACACCATGAGCAATGTCACTCTTGGGCCACCTCCGGCCCGGGCCTCCCAGCTGCCCTCCCAGGCGAGGCCAGGCAGCAGCAGACGGGAGAAAATACCACAAATACGCGGGTGGTGGACACAGCCCCGAGGTCTCCACATGGCCCGCGAGGTCAGGACCCCGCACCCCCAGCCTGGTTCCCGGCACCGCAAGTGAGCCTGGGGCGAGAGGACAGAGGCGGCCCTGCTGCCACCAGCCCACGAGGACACCAGGCAGCGCCCGTCCTGCAGCCCCAGGTCTGAGCCAAACCACAAGTGACACGGAGGGACAGCGAGGGGCACCCCTCGTGTCTGTCCCTCCGACCCGGCTCCCTTGCTGCTGACCACCCTGAGCCCACGTCTCAGACACGGTGCATGGGTGGCGGTGCCCAGGCTCCTGCGCCTGTGCCACCTGCGGCGTGTGGGGGGGGGCGTGTCCTCCGACACCAAGCGCCTGCCCACAGGGTGCTGTGGACACCACGTCCTGAGGCCCTGACCTTTCAGACAGACGCACTGAATGTCTCACAAACGAGACAGGCCGGGAGTTGGCGCCCCCGGAGCGGGGGGTGGCGAATGAGTGGGGGTCTGGGAGAAGCAGTGCCCTGGCCGCTGAGTGCCCTGGGGGCTCCGTAACATCCCCCACCCCGCGCCTCCATGTGAAAACAGCCAACTCACCCCGAAGAAGTGGGGGACCTGTCTGCACTCCCACAGCAACTGCAAGATCTGGGGGCGCTAGACCTTGCTCCCCGCTCCCCAGGCCCCCTTGTCTGGCAGGGACGAGGACCTCTGCGGGGGGGAGGTGCTCAGAGGGAATCGGCCAGGCCTGGTGGGGGAGTGAGGGTCCAGAGACCCCGGCACCTTCCGCCCAGACCCAGCACACAAAGTCCATCAGCAGCAACTCTGCCCTTGGTGCCCGCCGGCCAGCCCCCAGGCGAAGGTGGGGGGGTCTCCGGAGGGTCCTCACGCAGAAGCGGAACTTCCCTGGTATCAGAGCCCCTGGCAGCCCCTCTGCGCCGGCCAGGCTGGTGGCCCGCCGTCTGGAACACGGCAGCCATTTACTGTCTCCTCGCACCCACTCACCCCTCCCCACCCGTGCGCGGCAGGGCAGCTCCAGCGTCTGCGCCCCGCCCACCGCATACCTGCAGCAGGGCCACCTCGCTCCAGAAAGCTCTTCCTTCGCAGAGACACACCGAGTGCAGTCGGGGCAGCGGGACTCCAAGGTGGCACCGCCCAGCCCGACGCGCAGAGGCGGGGCTCCCCCAGGGACAGCATGGGGGGGGGGCCAGTTCCTAAGAGGGAAACTGAGGCTCTGAGAAGCGCCCCCACTGCCCAGGGCCCTGCCAAGGACGGGGCAGCACCTGCAGCTCTGGGGAAAGTCAGACGACCTGCTTTCGGCAGGAGAGGATCCGAAACACCCGGAGCGGAAACTCAGACAAACCACAAACCCTTGAGCAACCGAGCCAGAAATCCCAGGCCCGGGGTTCTGGCAAAATCCTGCACGAAGGACCCCAAGGGCCAGACGGAGGTTTCCAGAGTGGGCGGCCAGCAGAGGCGGGGTGCCCAGGCCGGCCGCCCGGCCCCTCCAGGCCACACATACTCCGCGCGTGAGCGGCCAGCCCGCAGGGAGGCGCCCCACAATACCCGGCCCGTCCCCCACACGCCAAAGGCCCGGTGAGGTTGCCCCGGGCTCCCAGCTGCGAGGTGGGGTCACCCCGCCCCCTCCCAGGTCCCTGAGCTCTGGGAGGCGACTCTGACAACACAGACACACCCCTGTCCCCTGTCCCCTGTCCCCGCCCAAAGGAACCCGTCAGCATCCAGGAACCTCCAGCCAGCACCACCACATGGACACCTGGAAAGTTCAGCCGCAGCTGCCCCAGCCCTCCTGCCACAAGACCAGCCTGGGCAGGGCCACAGGCAGAGCCGGGTGTTTGGGGACAGCCGACCCCGAGGGGCGGCGCGGGGTGCCAGCCTCCAGCCCCCAGGTGGGCCAGTAGCTGGACCAAGGGGCACTTCCCAGCTGGCCCAGCCCAGCTGTTGGGCCAGGGATGGGGGGGGACACCGAGGGACCAGGCTGTCACCAGTCTGCAGGAGCCTGGACCACTGAGGGCAGGGGTCAGAGGAGGACGCGGGCTGAAGGGTCCCCAGGAGGCTCCTCACGGGGGCACCTCTGTGGGCCTGAGGGGCAGGTGCCTGCGTCTCGCTCGTCCAGGGAGAAGAGAAGGCGTGTGGGGAACAGTGCAGATGCGGAGGGCGGGGGGGGGGGTGCGTGCAAAGAGAAAGCCAGGGAGTGAGCACCCGCCTCAGGAGGAGGGTCGGAGGGAGGGGCAGGGCCTGCTGGGACCTTGGCCTCCCCCTTGCCCTGCTCAGGGGAACCGACCCTGCCAGCAGCAAGAGCAGCCTTCCAACACGGCCTCATGGGGGGCTGGGGGCTTACTCCCTGCACCCCTGCAGAGGGGGGCTCCCCACTCCAGCCCCACCTCCTTGTGTCCTGGCTTAGCCTGGTGGGGGTCACAGGAGCCCCAGTTTCCAGGTGGAGGCTCAGAGGTAAAGGGGCACAAGGTCACCCAGCTAGAAAAGGGCAGAGCCAGGCCCTTCGAGAGACTGTCACTGCACCCCAAAACCTGTGCCACCACCTCTCACGGCCGCCTCTCCACAGTGTCGCCGGGACAAGGAGCTGAGGCTGCAGAAAGCACCGGCCTGAGGGCGGCCCCCGGGGCGCCCAGACCCCAGGTGACCAGGCCAGCCCCACCGACCAGACCAGCGGCCGCCACGGAGCCTCGGGCCCCGGGAAATAGGATCCGGGAGGGCAGGGCGGCCTCAGTGACGGACTGAGCCAACTGCTGCCTTCGGCGGGGCCCCAGGGCGGCCGTGCGAGGGGCCCCAGGGGAGGGCAGACAAGCAGGCGAGGCCCGGGAGCACGACCCGCCGGGCAGGAAACGGTGCCACCGCGCTGTCACCCGAAGGGCCTCTGACACAGCAAGGCAGCCCCAACCGGGGCCCCACGCTCGTCCCGGGGCCAGAGCACACCTGCTCCCCGACCACGGCCGACCCGCGAGCCCCGCCCGTCCAACGCAGGAGCCGCCCCCGCAAACACCCAGAAAACACGGTGGCGGCACAGCGGCCCTCCCGCCACGACACCACGCCCGGCACGGCCGCAGGCAGAGCTGTGCCCTTGGACAGCCGACCCCCAGGGGTGGCAGGGTTCTGGCCTGCAGGCATCACACGGACGGGCTTCCAGCCAAGGGGGCGGGGAGGCGGGCAAAAGGGGAGATGAAGCCCGGAAAGTGGGCAGGGGTCGGACCCAGGGGCGTCTCCCCGGGTCTGGAGGGGTGTCCTGAGGCACTGGGGCTAGGCCACCGTGGGGAGCGGGGGACTGACAGCTGTGGCTCCGTTTCTGACCCCCCCCCCCACCACGTCCTCATGACCCCGCACACACAGCTCCTGCGGGACCCGGGCACCCAGTACACTCACGGCGGAAGGTTTCCTTTCTTGCCAGAACGTCAACTCCAACACGGACCCAAGACACCAGCTACGGTGGCGCCTCCAGCCCCACCGAGCAGAGCAGAGCTCGCTGCTCGCTCTGGGGGCCAGGCCCGCTGCAGCCTCACTCTGCAGCCTGGGGTCACTCCTGGGGGGCGGGGGGCAGGGAGGGGCCAGACTCCCACAGCTCACAGGACAGCGACGAGGGCAGCGCGGCCAGCGCCCCGACTCCGTCCCGGAGAGGGACGAGCAGAACCACGATCTCTGGGCCAGGCAGTCCTGCTTCCGTGGGCCAGCCCTGCGGGGACCAAGGCTCCACCGGCCCAGCACCTTACAGAACACAGTGCTGGCCAGGTCCACCCGGGGCCACACGCCGGGCAGCCTGCTGGCGAGCCCTGAGCAGGCCCTCGGACGGCCCGGCCCTCAGGAAATCAGGGGCTGTGCCAGGCTCTAACTCCACCCCCTCCCGCCATGCACGGGCTCCCAGGTGTCCACACCACGTCCCCTCCTGCCCACCGGGCAGGGGTCCGGAGCCTGGAGCCCCAGAGAGGGGTCGGCACCAGGGCTGGGAGGTTAACGACGCCCAGGTGCTTGCATGCTGGCCAAGCAACTCCTGCCGGCTTCGCTCCGTCGCCCCTCAGCCAGCCCCACGGGGTGGGGCTCCCCTCAGCCCAGACGTCCGTCGGTTGTCTGTGTGTGTGTGTGTCCCCCGCCCTCAGACCTAGAGGCAGCCGGCTGGCTGGGAGCGCCTGGAGGCAGCAAAGGTGACAGAACATGGGGCGGGGGCTTATCTGGAGCCCGCAGCCAGCAGGGCCTCGGCCCAGCACCAGCTCCTGGCACGGGGTGGGCGCCAGGAGCGCCGGTTGCCGTTCTCAGGACAGACACGCCCAAGCTTCAGCTCCTCAGGACAGCGCAATGTCTGTGACACAGCTGTCCCCGCTCAGGCCCCGCCATCACCAGGACCTGAGCGTCGCTCTGGAAGCACTGCCATCCCTGCTACTGAGCCCTGCTTCCCGTCCCAGGCCAGAAACCTGGCCAAGGGACAGGACACCAAGGAGCACTTCCCAGGGCACTGGAAAAGCACTTTCCCAAATCCTGCCCAGACCCCAACCCGGTCCCAGCACGTCAGGGGGTTGTGGCCAGGAGGGAGGGGCGCCACCCCCCCAGGCCTTCCGGCGGCTCTAACCGGAGGTCAGAAAGGCCCTAAAACAGAGAGGAGGCTGAGAATGGGTCCCCTCGCCGAGGGGTCAGAGCCGGCAGAAGGGCCCCACTCGGCCCACGGCACTGAGGCAGCACAGGCAGAGGCCAGTCCCCTCCCTTGCAGTAACCCCCACCTCCTCAAGGGTCCCCCGCCTCTCTGACGGTGGGTACCTGGGACAGGGGCGCCGGCCGCCCCAGCCGCCCCGGGCTTCGTGACCACAGGACGACCGAGAAGGCTCGCGGTGCCAGCCCCCACCTGGGCCCCCTGCTGATGTCCTGAAATGCAGGGACAGAGCCTCAGGCAGGTGGGATGGAGGGCACCCAAGCAGCCCTGTGTCGCCAGGGTCCCCACCCCCAAGTCCCCAGAGGCGGGTCTGCAGCACGCGGGGCACCTGCTAGCTTCTGCCCCAGTTCACTCAGTTTGCTCGCAAAGCAAGGAACGCACCGACCAGACGTTGGGAGCCCGGGCCTGCCCTCGCATGGGACGCCGGCTCCCCACGACCGCGCCCTGCCCGCCAGTCAGGGGGACAAAAGAGGAGGACCAGGCCACTTGCCACCCATACCGCTGAGCCAAAGGCTGGAACCGCCCCCCAAACCAAGACACCTGCAGAGCAGCCTCAGGCCCATTCCCAGCTGACACAGCTGGGGCTGGGCTTGGGGGGGGGGCACACCTCCCCGGGAGCTCCCCAAGGAGTCACAAAGGAATGCGGCTCTCCCAGCCAGAGCGGAGCCCACCAGCAGTGGACAGCGAGCCAGGCAGCCAGGGTGCTGGGCACCCCACTCCGGGGGCCCGGGGCCAGCCCTGCCCCAGAGAACCAGGAAGTGGCCGGGCAGCTCGCCACAGTCGGCTGGCAACGAGCCAAGCTGGGGGAAGCGGGGCGCAGGAAGGCGGTGGCTCGCCGGAGGGCTCGCTGGTTCACACCCCCCACTTTCACTTTCTGCCCGGGGCTGCTGAGCTCCCGGAGTCCACAGCGGAATGGTGTGTTTACAAACCCCCGCATGCAAAGCTCCTTCCTGAGCACGCGTGAGCTGCTGTCCTGGAGGAAAAGCAAATACTCCACTGCCCAAACACAAACCAAACGTCACAACTGTGCCAAACGCCCCCCCCCACGCCCCGAGGAGGGACGGCCACTGAGGAGCTGCTAGGAGGCGGGTTTCCAGCCACCCAAAGCCCCTGCAGTGGGGCCTCCAGGTTTTGCGAAGGGCCAAGGAAATGCCCCCTCAGCTGGCGTGGCCTTTGGCCCTTCAATTGCTTTGTCCCAGCCTCCTCGGATCGGTAGCCGGTAGCCGCCAGCGCACAGCAAGGCCGGGGCCGAAAAGGGCAAACACAGACCTTCATTTGCAAACCAACGGCCCGCCTTCGGGGCTGTGGGGGAGGGGCGGCGACAGAGTCCCTAACTCTGGGGGGCTCCTCCTTGCAGGGACTTAGAGCTTTTCTGGGTAACCCCTGAAAGCACAAAGTGCCCCCGAGAAGCAGGTCAGACCAGGCAACCTTGCCCGGTTTCAAGCTTCCTAGGGCCTCTCCAGGGACCCAGAACAGAAGCCCCACGTCAAAGAAAAGAACCAGGGACCGGGAACGTCCCTCCGGGTCCTCCCTGGGGTGGGGTGAGGGAAGGCCTGAAGAAGAGGGGCTCCGCTAGCCGGCAGTCAGCCGACTGATATACACCCTCCGCCACCTCTTAACTTGCAGTCAGGAACCCAGTTAACACGGCTATGAACTTCTGGGAAGAAAGGTTTCCGCCAAAAGTAAGGGTCGCAGGACACGCAGGGATTGGGCCCAAGGGAAAGAACGCACGAGATAAACCACCAGACTGCCCAGGTGCATCTCCTCGCAGACTCCGTCCAGCGCCCCCACTTTTGTCTCCAAAACGACCCCTAGCCTGCAGGGAAAGGAGGCCGCACGAGGCCTCCACCCTGCCCTGCCCCCAGAGGAGCAACCGGTGGGAAAGAGAGGACCCGCTTCCCGCGAGCCCCCAGCTTTACTCTCGGGGCGACCACTGGAACGTGGGGACACTGGAGGTTTGGGGTGTGCGCTGAGCCCCGCTGGCCTTGGACCCCGCTGTCACGCCGGTGCCCGCCCCAAGTAGGAGACAGAGGAAGCAACCCCGCTTTTCGCGCTCCAACTCGACCTCGCCCGCATTAAGCGTTTTTCAGACTGATTTCAAAATGGGAACTGCGTCTCCTCCCGGCCCGACTGCACCGACCCTGCCAAGGGGCTCAGAGTCAGCACGGGGCCTCGAACTCTGGGGGAAGGCGCTGCCCCCGAGCCACGCCGCCGGCTCCTGGGCGGCCACGCGGGGCCGGGGCTCGGGCCTGGCCTCGCCCCCAGCCCCGGCCGCGTCCACCGCCCCAGCGCAAGCCTCGCGGCGGCGGCGGTAACGACAGCTGGAAGCCGCGGCAGGAGGGGCGGGGGCAAGGAAAGTGGCGCCAGAGCGCACGACGCGGCCCGGGACGCGCCGCGCACCCCGCCCGCCGCGTCCTCCCCGGTTTCCCCCTCCAAAAGATGGCGGGCAGAGGAAAGAGGGAAAAAAATCCCTTCCGTGAGGCAGGTCGCGCGGAAGGCCGGCTGGCGAGGGGCGCGCAGGCCGTGCCAACTCCAGGCTGCGAGCCCCGGCCGCAGCGAAGCCCCGGAGCCCGGGCGGCCGGGCGGGAGCGGGAGGAGGGCGGAGGGGAGGGGGCCCGGGCGGCTGCCGCGCTTTGTTGCATCGTGGCCGCGCACAAAGGCGGCAGCGGTGGCGGCGGCCCGGGCGCTCGGCTCCCCAGACGCGCCGGCGGCCTGCGCTGGGGAGCGCGGAGCCGCGCTGCCCGGCCCACACGGCCCGCCGCCGCCCACGCCGCCCGCAGCCCCGCGCGCGCAAGGAAGCAAGAGAAAGGCGTACTTGGCCTCGGCGGCTCCGGCGGCCGTCCCCTCCCGGCCCGCGCGGCCGGCTCCTCTTTGGCTCGCCGGCCCCGGCAGCATAATAGACGCGCCGAGCCGAGCAGGGCTCATGCGCTGCGCCGCGGCGCCTGGCGGGAGTCGTAGTCCGTGGCCGGGACCGCGCCGAGGCTGCCCAGGGGAGGCCGTGGCGCGCGGACTACATGTCCCGGCCCCGCCGGCGCCGCGCCCCACCCCGCGCGCCCCCGCCCGCCACCCGCCCCGCGGACCCGGCCGCGAGCGGGGCCGGGCCGGGGGGCGCGCTGGGGCGGGGCGCCCTCCCACCCGTGCGACCCCGGCGACGAGGCGGGGACCCCGGGCAGCCCTCCCTTTAATGCAGGAGACGTGCGCCTCGGGCGAATTTCCTGGTGCCCCACGGAGGCGTGGAAAAGGCGGGAGCACAGCCATCGCCAACCCGCACGCCTATCCGGCGCTACCCGCATCCGGGGCCTCCGAGCCCGGGGTAGGGGGTCGCCCTGGAACTGGGCCGCGCACGGCCAGAGCGGCGCGCACCTGAGGAGCGCCCTTGTTTGTAAACAAACCGCGCTCCTAATTAGCCTAGCGAGGGCGCGCGCGGGAGGGCAGGGGCGGGGCGGCGGGGCGCGCACAGGGGCGCCCCGCCAGGGGAGGAGCTGCGCTCGGCCGCGCCCACATCTACCCTCCCCCTTTACCCCTCCACTCCGCCCGCCTTTTGTACCCACAATGGCTGTGGGCCCGGGAGCCCGAGTACCCGACTGGCAAGGCTCTAGGCATGTTCCTGCATTTGCCTGAAGACCTCGACCCCAGCCTCAGTTTCCCCATCTGCCGAGAGAGGACAGACAGGCATGAGATCAAAGGTCCCTAACCCCAGATGCCAGCAGTGGACCACAAAAGTAAAAACAAGGACCCAGGCCCCGATTTTACACTTCCAAAGGCTCAGCTCGTGGGCACCTTCGGGATCTCGTTTAGGTGGCAGTCACGCGGCTGTGTGAACAAGTACGGTTTTACTCGGCCGTATCTATGTTAGCCACCCTGCCCCCATGGAAACGGTCAGAAACAAATTTTCCTTGGTGCTCCCTGAACCTCACAACGGCGAGGTGGGGTTTCTTCGTGTTGGCGGGGCACACCCCGAGCCCCGGGGTTCACTGGGTGCGTAGGAGGCTGAGCACAGGCTCTACTGCCCAAACCGTGAGCATCTCCGGAGAGGCCCCAGCTTTCCCCAGCCACCCCGCTGTCCCCTGCCGGGTGTCCAGGACACGGGCTCTGCTGGGGAAGGCCTTTGCCTTTTTTGGTTACAAGGGGGCAGAGGTTGGGGGTGGGGGCGAGGGTCTGCAGACTGGCCCCTTAGAACCCTGGTCCCAGCTGCATCCCTCTCCAAGCCGGGGTCTGGGGCCCCCAAGCACAGACGTCTGTTTCAGCACCAAGGCCTCGTCCCCATCCTGCCAGCCAGCTCCATTCCCTCGGACACCTGGGCACTCTGACCATCGGGATGGTCCACTCACTAACTACTTAAAAAGATCCCCCCTCACTTCCGCCGAGGCCAAAACAGAGAGCCTCTGCCCCTGGCCTTGACCTCCCGGAAGATGTCCCTGACGGGCCAGCTGTCAAGGCTGCTCACCAAGTGTCCAGGACACAGATGACCCTCCTCAGGCCTCCCACTGACCAGAGGAGTCCCCCCAGGGGCAGCACATCTGTAATCTGGGTGCTCCCTGAGGACCTGGCTCTGCAGGAAGGAGCCACGCTCCACCTCTCCTGTCCCCGGGCCCACCAGTCCGGCTTGCCCACTCCTGGGTAGCCCCGGTGGCTTCATGGAGGGGTCTGGCCTGTGGCTGGAGCAGTCTGCAGAGCCAAGTCTGCAAGAGCAGTGGACACTTGCATACTCTTGCAGTTGGGCACCCCCAGCCCTGGGCTGACCATGCCTCAGGCCCAGGGCAGGGGTCACTCCTTGGGACTTCTTGGGAAGCAAGGCTGCCTTAGGAAGGGACTTGGGGGACTCTGACTGTCCCCACCAGCCACTATGCTCTCCCTTCCCGGGCTCTTGGAGTTTCAACACCACCGGGATGGGCCCCCAGGAACAGCTAGCTGAGTGCCCAGAGTAGGGCCACTTAATCTCCCCAGCCCAGTTTCCTCATCTGTCAACGAGGACAAAAATAGGACCTGACCCTCTGAGGGGGGTGGGGAGGGGCAGGGGGGAAGGTGGGGCTGTGGCCTCCTAGGTCCTGGCTCGCTGCGCTGCCTGGGTCTCTTACTTATAGGGCCTGCCAGCTGGCTCCTCCCGCCGTGAAACACCTCGTGGGTGCCCTCGAAATATCTGCTGAGTGAGTAACTTGTCTCTGCTGCCACACACCTGTCCCACCGTCCAGCCTCCACCTGCAACCCTCAGTGTGGCCGGACCTCCACCAGCTCAGGCAGCTGGCCTGCTCACCCCTACACCACCCTGCAAGAGGCTACGTGACCTTCGAGCTTGCACTGGGCCTTAAACCCACGCTCAGGCCAGGACGGGGCCTGGGACCTCAGCTGCCTCCTCGTGCCCGTCGGCAGCTGCATCCAGCAGGGCCCTGAAGGCCCGCGGCAGGCATGGTGCTGCATTGCCACTTACACATCAGTCTCTTAAAAGTTTAGTTACTGTGAGTCCTTCCCCAGGAGACGGATCAACTCTCACAACGGAAGAAAACAGGAGTTTCTGTCTCCGCCAAGCGAGGCTGAGCTCCAGAGAGCTCCGGGGGCCGGGCACAGTGGTTTCCAACGACACGGCTGTCTGCCGACCGCCACGGTGGGCCAGGCACGGCATGGCGAGCTGCACACTCACGCTTCCGCGTGAGTGGAAGGCACAGCGAGGCTCGAGGACCAGCCTGAGATGGGTTTGCACTGAGACAGGGATGTCCATTTTTTAAAAAGACTTCACTTATTTTTAGAGAGAGGAGAAGGGGGGAGAAAGAGAGGCAGAGAAACATCAACGTGTGGTCGCCTCTGGGCGCCCCACACCAGGGACCCGGCTCCCAACCCAGGCCTGTGCTCCGACTGGGAACGGAACTGGTGACCTTTCGGTTTCTAGCTACACCAGCCAGGGCGGGGCTTACATTTTACCTGCAAAGTACATCCGAGGAGCTGCAGTGTGGGGAGGGAGAAGAGGGACACATTTGAGGGAGCAAATGCCCAAGTCCAAGTTCATTAACTACTCCCTTAGGCGTGGGGAGCCCAAGTGAGGATGGGGTTCAGAGGGAAGCCTTCTCACTTCCCTGTGCTCCTGCCCCCCAGGTGGATCATTGGCACCAAAGTCATAGGAACGTCCTTAAAAGCACAGAGTGGGGAGGTCCCAGCTACAAACAGAAAGAGCGGGCTGTGCAGCCTTCGTGAGGCCCAGAGGCCAGGAGACAGGTGGTGGCCCTCCGGAGACCCAGCCTGCCCCCTGTAAGATGGGGACCACGAATACCAGCCTCTCAGGGCTCTCACAAGGACACGTGAGGTACAAGTTCTTGTGAGACAGTGTGCCTGCTGCTCCCTTCCTTCACACCAGAGGTGCTGCCCGACACACCTGCTCCTGCCTCGGCAGGTACCACGGGAGCGAGACAGAGCGCCGCCGCCATGCGGCCTGCCGCCGGTGCTCGGGGTGGTGGCGGGCAGTCAGGCCAGGGAGGGGGCCGGGGAACTTCTGGGCCATTCGTTCCTCCCATGACAGACTGGTCAGCGTCGGGCCTGGAAAGGGTTTTGTTTGGAGAAGCAGTCCTGTGGTAAAGTGGACAGAGGGCCGGCCTGGGGGTGCGCCTGGCCGAGTCCCCTGGGGGCCCTGCCCAGACTCGGGGCGCTCCTGGCATTCCTGGGGATCTGCTGGTTGAAAAGATGACAGTCTCTCTTGGCTTTGCCACACCCCGGAAAGCTTTCTGCATTGATGGTCCATGACAACATGGCCCCATGAGTCCCCTTCCCCCAAGACTATAATGTCTTTGAAATGATTGAAGACAGACCTGGCTGGTGTGGCTCAGTGAAATGAGTGCCAACCTGCAAACCAAAGGGTTGCTGGTTCAATTTCCAGTCGGCACAGGCCTGGGTTGTGGGCCAGGTCCCCAGTGGGGGGCATGCCAGAGGCAACCGCACAGTGATGTTTCTCTCCCTCTTTCTCCCTCACTTCCCTTCTGTCTAAAAATAAATAAAATCTTTAAAAAAAATTAAAAAACAAAAAAAAAAAACCTCTGTCAACCAAGAATTCTATATCCAACAAAACTATCCTTCAATATACCCTAACTGGTGTGGCTCAGTTGGTTGGATGTCACTCTGCAAAGCAAAAGGTCACCGGTTCAATTCCTGGGGCAGACACATGCCTGGGCTCTGGGTTCGGTCCCCAGTCGAGGCACCTATGAGAGGCAGGCAATCTATGTTTCTCTGTCACATCAATGTTTCTCTCCCTCTCTTTTTCCCTCCCTTCTCCTCTAAATAAATAAGATCTTTAAAAAAAGAAAACAACTATCCTTCAGTAAAGAAGGAGAAATTAAGGCATCCTGGATAAACAAAAACTGAAAGACTTTGTTGCTGGCAGACATCTCCTTGAAGAAATACTAAATGGGGTCCTTCAGGGCAAAACGAGCCAACAGCAGACAGGAACTCGAACCCACGTGAAGAAACAACAGTAAAAGTGACCACATAGGGAACTAGAAAACGCAGCACTGACATATTTTCAGTTGTTAATACCTCTTTCCCCCATATGGCTTAAAAGAAAACTACATGAAAGTCCGCCCTGGCTGGTGTGGCTCAGTGGATTGAGCGCGGGCTGCAAACCGAAGAGTCGCTGGTCCGGTTCCCAGTCGGGACACATGCCTGGGTTGCGGGCCAGGTCCCCGTGAGGGCCATGTGAGAGGCAACCGCACACTGATGTTTCTCTCCCTCTCTTTCTCCTTCCCTTCTATCTAAAAATAAATTTAAAAAATCTTAAAAAAATAAAGAAAACTACATAAAAGTCTAATTACAAATCTTTGTCAGTAGGTGCATGACATATAAAACTGTAACTTATAACAATAATAGCACGAAGAACGGATGGCCCCATATAGGAGCAAAGATTTTGTGTGGTATGAAAACCAAAGCTAATGGCCATCCCTAGGGTCACCGATGAGAAAATGAAATATACATAGTGAGAATGAGAAGAGAATGGTGCGGCCACAAGTGCCCGTGGAATACGAGACCCGCGCAGGAAAGCGAGGCACAGGCAGAAGACGAGAGGTGCGGGAGCAGGCGGCAAAACCGTGCGAGTCAGCGCTTCCGCGTCAGGAAGGACATTCAGCGTGAAATGCATCCAGCCGTCCAATGAAAGGCAGCGACTGACGAAACGGATGGACAACAACAGGACAGGCGATCCCACTATGTGCTGTCTACAGGCGACTCCCTCCAGAACCACAGAAAGAAGCAGAAGCAGAAGAATCGAACAGTCGCCCCGACAGAGCTGCATGTCTGCACTAACCTCAGGGGAGACGAACCGTGAGACGAGAACTGTGGTCGCAGACACACGTTGCATAATGATCAAGGGCTCGGCGCGTCGAGACCACAGGGCCACGAACACACACGCGCCTGCCAACAGAGCCCCAAAACACATAAAGCAAAAACTCCCCGAATGGCCCGGACCCGTGTGGCTCAGTGGGCTGGGCGTCGCTGGTGCGCGTCCCGGTCAGGGCGCCAGCCTGGGCTGCGGGCTCCCTGTCGATGCTTCTCTCCCTCTCTTTCTCCCTCCTGTCCCCCCCATAAATAAGTAAATACATACGAAAGTCTCTCCTGGGGCCACAATAGAATGAAGCGAGAAATCAATGACAGAAAGGAAATTTGAAAGATCACAAACGTGGAGACTGGACAACATGCTCTTAACACGAGTGACGGTCACAGAGGCTGTCGTGAGGGCAGCTGGGAAATAGAGGGTGAATTTTAGAAATGTGGAGACACCCGGACTTACGGGAGCGCAGAAGACGGTGCTCCGAGAGAACTCTGTGGTTGTAAGTGACCGATTCCTGTCAAAAGACAGGAAATATCTCAAATCAATAACCTGGACTTCCACGTAACGGAACTAGAAAAGGAATAAACTAATCCCAACGCAAGCAAAAGGAAGGCAGTAGGAGAATTTAGAGTGGAGTTAAATGAAGAAAGAGAAAAACAACAGAGGGAATCTGCTAAACTAAAAGCTGTTCTTTTTTCAGAACCAACAAAACTGACAAGCCTTTAGCTAGATTGATCTCGAAAAAGAGAAGACTGGCCCTGGCTGGTGTGGCTCAGTGAATTGAGCATTGGCCTGCAAACCAAAGTGTCATGGGTTCGATCCCCAGTCAGGGCACATGCCTGAGTTGCAGGCCAGGTCCCCAGTAGGGGGTGTGTGAGAAGCAATCACACAGTGATGTTTCTCTCCCTCTCTTTCTCTCTTCCTTCCCCTTTCTAAAAAAAAAAAAAAAAAAAAAAAAAGATAAGACTAATATCACGAGAATGAGGCTATTGGCCCTCACGGGAATCAAAAGGACTATAACCAACCAATGAGATATCCCGGGTGTAACCCAGATGGAATAGACAAATCCCCAGGAGCACACAGACTGCCAAAACTTGACTTGGGAAGAACACAAAAGTCTGAACGAACCTAGAAGTAAAGACATCGGATCAGCAATCAAAACCTTCCTGCAAAGTAAAACCCAGCAGCACATGGTTTCACTGGTGAATTCTACCAGAGTTTCCAGGAAAATGGACACAGATAATTCTCAGTCTCTTCCAAAAATAGAGAGCGGGGAGCACGTCCTTATCATGGAGAGGCCGCTGTCACCCTCATACCACGGACAGGCGGAGAGGTCACAAGGAAGATGCCGCACCCCACCCACGGAATCTCCCTGGGGTGGGGGTCCCTGGGACAGGTCGTTCCCTCGGGAGCCTTCGCGGAGGAAGCCTCACTGTCGTTCCCCACACAGAGCTTTGCTAAATCGGGTCATTCTCTGCACAGTCTAACGTGGCTGGCTTTTTCTCTCCCTGTCTGCCACGGACGCCCTCCCCAGCACCGCGTCCGCAGCTCCTGCCCTCATCAGGGGGCTATGGGTGTCTGGGACCGGAAGTGCCATGGCTGATTCACTCGACCCGGGGAGAGCAGGTCCGGAGGCCTCCAGGGCTTTCACCGCTACAACCACCGCTGCGGGGAGCATCCCGGCGCAGCCCTGAGCCCCTGCGGCTGATGGGTGGCAAGGCTCCCGGAGGGAGGGGCCTGCTGGGGGGCAGTCGGTGTGCCAAGTGGGCCCTGAGCGCCAGCTTTCACTCGGTTATTGGAACCATTGCTTCTGTTATTTCCACGGCCTCCTGCCTTGGCGGCCTCTCCCCTCTTGGTCCCCACAGTTTGAACACTCCGAGAGTGATGGGGGCCCCATGTCTGGGTCCGGAACTATCCACAGTCATTCGCACCCCATCCCTTCTGCTCCCAGCTTCCAGCCTGCCACCTCTTCCCAAAGCAGGCCCGCCTGTCCAGGGCAGCCAGGTTGGCATGGCGGGGCGCTCAGCCTGGGGTTCTGCCCCTCAAGGGCTGCCTCCCACGGGAAGGCAGCTGTGAGCAAGCCCAGGCCTTCGCCGGCCTCCGCCTTGGAGGGGCCTCGACCACGTTCCCTGCAGGTGCTCAGCCCTAGGCTG
>PVJI01010781.1:0-58909 GCA_004026765.1 Micronycteris hirsuta | reverse complement strand
AAAAAAAAAAAAAAAAGACCATTAAGAGAGACCGAAAAGGACACTTCATAATACTCAAGGGAAGAATCCACCAAGAAGACATAAACTTTGTAAACATATATACACCCAATATAGGAGCATCCAAATACATAAAGACAATCTTGGAGGACTTCAAGAAAGATATTGACAGCAACACAATTATGGTAGGGGATTTTAACACCCCGCTGCCAAAAATGGACAGATCTTCTAAACAAAATATCAACAAAGATATTGTGACATTGAACAATGCCTTAGATAAAATGGACTTAACTGATATATATAGAGCCTTTCACCCCAAAGAAGCTAAATACATATTCTTTTCAAAAGCACATGGAACATTTTCAAAGATAGACCACATGGTAGGACACAAAACAAGCATCAAAAAATTCAAGAAAATTGATATCATATCAAGTATTGTCTCTAACCACAAGGAACTGATATTAGAAACCAACACCAAGGAAAAAACCTTGAACACTCAAAATCATGGAGATTGAATATCGTGCTATTAAACAATGAATGGGTCAAGAATGAGATTAGGGAAGAAATAAAAACCTTTCCTGAAACAAATGAAAATGAACTGACAACAACCCAAAACTTATGGGACACAGCAAAGGCAGTCCTGAGAGGGAAGTTCATAGTGATGCCTAAAAAAAAAAGAAATATTTCAAACAAACAACCTAACCCTACACCTACAAGAACTCGAGGAAAAACAACAAAGACAGCCCAGGACAAGTAGAAGGAAGGAAATAACCAAGATCAGAGCAGAATTAAATTACATAGAGACTAAAAGCACAATTCTAAAGATCGATAAATCCAGGAGCTGGTTCTTTGAAAAGACAAACAAAATCAACAAGCCTTTATGCAGGCTCATCAAGAAAAAAAGAGAGAAGACCCAAATAAACACAGAAATGAAAGAGGAGAGATTACAATCATGCCACAGAAATACAAAGGATTGCAAGAAACTACTATGAAGAACTGTATGCCAAGAAATATGAAAAGCTAGGTGAAATGGAAAAATTTCTAGAAAAATATAATCTTCCAAAACTCAGTGAAGAAGAAGCAGAAAATCTGAACCGACCAATAGCAGCAGATGAAATTGAAGCAGTAATCAAAAAATTCTAGGCACACAAAAGCCCTGGACCAAATGGTTTCACAGGAGAGTTCTACAAAGCATTTAAAGAAGAGCTAACCCCTATCCTTCATAGACTATTCCAAAAAAACCCAAAATTATGAAAGACGTCCAAACTCATTTTATGAAGCCAGCATCATCCTAATCCCAAAACCAGATAAAGATACAACAAAGAAAGAAAACTTCAGGCCAATATATCTGAAGAACATAGACGCTAAATACCTCAACAAAATATTGGCAAACTGCATCCAGCAATACATTAAAAAGATCATACATCATGACCAAGTGGGATTCATCCCAGGGATGCAATTATAGTACAATATTCACAAATCAATCAATGTAATACATCACATAAACAAAAGAAAAGGCAAAAATCACATAATCATATCCACAGATGCAGAAAAAGCATTTGATAAGGTACAGCACCAATTTATGATGAAAACACTCAGCAAAGTGGGAATAGAGGGAGCATTCCTCAACATAATAAAGGCCATATATGAGAGACCTACAGCCAACATTATACTCAATGGACAAAAGCTAAAATCTTTCCCACTAAGATCAGGAACAAGACAAGGCTGTCCACTATCACCACTTCTATTCAACATAGTACTGGAAGTGTTGGCCACAGCAATCAGACAAGAAAAGGAAATAAAAGGCATCCTAATTGGAAAGGAGGAAATGAAATTGTCATTGTTTGCAGATGACATGATAGTGTACTTAGAAAATCCTATAGATTCCGCCAAAAAACTACTCAACCTAATAAATAAATTTCACAAAACAGCGGGATACAAAGTCAATATCCAGAAATCAAAGGCATTTTTGTATACTAACAGTGAAACATCAGAAGAAGACATCAGGAAAAAATATCCTATTTGATATAGTAATAATAAAAACAAAACACCTAGGAATAAACCTAACCAAGGAGGTAAAAGACCTGTACTCAGAAAACTGCACAACACTGAAAAAATAAATCATGGAAGACACAAACAAATGGAAATATACACCATGCTCATGGACTGGAAGAATCAACATCATCAAAATGTCCATACTACCCGAAGCAATTTATAGATTCAATGCAATCCCTATCAAAGTACCAATGACATATTTCACAGTTATAGAACCAAAAACTTCAGAAATTTATATGGAACCATAAACAACCCTGAATAGCTGCAGCAATTGTGAGAAAGAAGAAAAAACAGGAAGGATCACAATACCTGATACCAAACTGTATTACAAGGCCACTGTAATCAAAACAGCCTGGTACTGGCATCAAAACAGACAGATAGACCAATGGAACAGAATAGAGCCCAGAAATAAACACAAGTCTCTATGGGCAATTAATCTTCGACAAAGAGGGCAGAAGTATAAAATGGAGTAAAAATAACCTCTTTAACAAATAGTGTTGAGAAATCTGGACAGCTACATGCAAAAAAATGAAACTTGAGCACCAACTTACACCATACACAAAAATAAATTCAAGATGGATGAAAAACTTAAATATAAGTCATGACACAATAAAAGTCCTAGAGGAAAACATTGGTAGGAAAATCTCAGACATTCCACACAGCAACATCTTCAATGATATGTACCCTAAAGCAAGGGACATCAAGGAAAGAATAAACAAATGGGACCTCATCAAAATAAAGAGCTTCTGTGGGGCTAAAGGAAACAGTATTAAAATAAAAAGAGAGCCAACCATATGGGAAAACACATTTGCCAATGATACCTCAGACAAGGGCTTGATCTCCAAAATATATAAATAACTCATATGACGCCATTCCAAGAAGACCAAAAACCCAGTTGAAAAATGGGCAAAAGATTTGAACAGACACTTCTCCAAGGAGGACATATAGAGGGCCCAGAGACATATGAAAAGATGCTCAGCATCACTAGCCATCAGAGAGATGCAAACTAAAACCTCAATGTGATACCACCTCACACCGGTCAGAATAGCCATTATAGACAAAGCAACAGATAAGTGTTGGAGAGTATGTGGAGAAAGGAAACCCTAGTGCACTGTTGGTGGGAATGCAGACTGGGGCAGTCACTGTGGAAAACAGTATGGGATTTCCTCAGAAAACTAAACATGGAACTGTCTTTTGACCCAGCAATTTCACTTCTGGGATGATACCCTAAGAGCCCTGAAACACCAATCCCAAAGAACCTACACACCCCAATGTTCATAGCAGTACAATTTACAATAGCCAAGTGCTGGAAGCAACCCAAATGCCCATCAGCAAATGAGTGGATCAAGAAACTATGGTGCATTTACACAATGGAATTCTACGCAGCAGAGAGGAAGAAGGAGCTTATACCCTTTGCAACAGCATGGATGGAACTGGAGAGCATTATGCTAAGCTAAATAAGCCAGGCAAATACCATATGATCTCACCTTTAACTGGAACATAATCAACAAAAGAAAAAAGCAATAGAAACATAACCGAAGAGATAGAAATTAAGAACAATCTAAGAATAGCCAGAGGGGAGGGGGAGGGGATTGTGGGGAGAAGGGTTTGCAGGAACTACTATAGAGGACACATGGACAGAACCAAGAAGGAGGGTGGAAGTAGGGGAGGGAGGTGGGTTTGAAGGGGGTGGAGGGGAGGGGAGAGGAGAGGATGCAGACAACTATAATTGAACAGCAACAAAAAAAAGAAAGCAAAAAAAATTAAAAATGAAAAGAAACTTAGTTCACATTAAATAATGAAATTCTTGGCCATAATAAAACTGCCTGGCAAAGGTTTACTTTGCAACAGAATCTGCAGCAAACTTTTCATTGAAAAATAGTTTAACCTATGTCAATTAAACTATTTCATTAAAAATACCTACAACATGAGTTCTATCTCTATAGTGAGAGGGCCTAATTTATAGATTAAATGATTTACAGGTTATAATACTCTCTAATTTAAAATTTATAGAATAAATACACCTTCCATTTTTTAATAGATACATGCATAAGAATTTTAAACCACTTTGATGAGTAGGGTTTTTATACACTAACTTTAAATGACCATGAAAAATGCCATCAATTTCTGAATATTGACTTCGTATCCTGCTACTTTGCTAAGTACACTTAATAGATAGAGTATTTTTTTGGTGTAGCTTATTGGATTTTCTATGTACACTATATGTAGTCTGCAAATAATGGTAGTTTTACTTCCTCCTTTCTAATTTAGATGCCTTTCATTTCTTTTTCTTGTCTGATTACTGTGGCTAGAACTTCCACTACTGTGGTGAATAAGAGTGGTGAAAGCAGACACCCTTGTCTTGTTCCTGATTTTAAGGGAAAAGCTTTTAGCTTTTGCCCATTGAATATGACGTTGGCAGCAGTTTTCCTGCACATGGCCTTTATCGTTTTGAGATGTGCTCCCTCTATTCCCACTTTGCTGAGTGCTTTCTATCATAAATGGGTGCTGGATTTTATCATATGCTTTTTCTGCATCTATTGGTATGATCATGTCTGTTTTGTCCTTCATTTTGTATATGCGGTATATTACATTTATTGGCTTGAAAATATTGTACCATCTATGCATCCCTCGGATAATTCCATTTGATCAAGGTGTATGATCTTCTTATGTATTGCTGGATTCAGATTGCCAATATTTTTGAGGATTTTAGCATCTATATTTATCAGAAATATTGGTCCGTAATTTTCTTTCTTTGTTGCGTCTTTATCTGGTTTTGGAATTAGGATAATATTGGCCTCATAAAAGGAGTTTGGGAGTCTTCCCTCTTCTTGAATTTTTTTGGAATAGTTTGAGGAGGATAAGCATTAGTACTTCTTTGACTGTTTGGTAAAATTTGCCTGTGAAGCCATCCAATCCACAGTTTTTGTGTGCCAAGAGTTTTTTGATTACTGCTTCAACTTTGCTAGTTGTTATCAATCTAGTCAAGCTTTCTGATTCTTCTTGATTCCATTTTGGGAGATTGTGAATTTCTAGAAATTGCCCATCGGTAGATGAGTGGATTAAAAAAAAATGTGGTACATTTACACAATGGAATACTATGCAGCAGAAAGAAGGAACCCCTACCTTTTGCAACAGTGTGGATGAAACTGGAGATTATCTTGCTGAGTGTAATAAGTCAGTCAATGAAAGACAAATACCATATGATCTCACTTACAAGAGGAATCTAATGAACAAAATAAACCAACAAGCAAAATAAAACATGAAACTTGGAAACATGGAACAGACTGAGAGCAACCCAAGGACAGTTAGACGGGAATAATGGTGGAAACGTAGGGGAAGATACTAGTCAAAGTACATGTATGAATCATCCATGAACATGGACAATGGTGTGGGGATTGACTGTGGGAGAAGGGGAGGGCTGGACAGGGAAGGGTAAAGGGGGACAAATTGGGACAAATGTAATAGAATAACAATAAAAAAAGACTGTGGCCCTCTCTCAACTACAAGCATGGTTACTCTCAAAAATAAAAATAAAAATAACAACTATTGACCAGAAAAAAAAAAAATAACCACGAACAAGAGAAGATAACTGTTCTTATGCCAGGTCCACCTGGGCATAGTGTGAAATGCAAAGACCAATTAGTAATTATCCTGTGGATTTAAGCAGTGGAACTGGGGAGCCAAGGTAATTTAAACCCTAGTCACCTACAGTTTCCTCAACCAACAGGTTAATTGAAAGAAGATTTAAAAAGAACAAAAGGAGATAAACCACTGGCTGTTCATTTCATAAGGGTTGAGGATAGGGCTAGGGCTAGAAAGAATAAATAAATATGCCATTTCTTCTCCTGGATGTATAAACAAATACTCAGCCTGAATCTGTGGGCAACATTCTGCCTCCAGGAAAAACCAAAGTAAATATGGTATGGAAAACAAGATATTTCAGGAAAATGTTGTTCAAACCAGTGTGTTCACTAGATGAGGCGGGCCGCTGATTATCTTCTAGTTGTGCTTGATAACATTTATGTCAATAGCATTTTGACATAGAGAAAAAAAATTTACTGCTGATTTACAAAAACAGCCTTCACAAAATGATTAGACCTTCTTGGTTCTGTGGGCTGATATACAATCTTCTAAGTGTATTTAGAAAGTAAGGTAATTACAACAAGCCTCAAGAGAGGAAGACTGGATATGAAGATCTCAGGAAAGAAGGAAGATGAATCACTAGAGAAATATGATGCAGAGTTGTACAAAATCTGTCATTTTCCTCATTTAAGCTTTCATCGTTGGTAATGCATTTATTGATTCATTCAACAACTACATTATAGGTACCTTCTATAACTAGAGGACAGATGTAAATAAGATATTGTATGTTCTCACAGTTTCAGAATATAGACTCTTATAATTGGCAGGTAGTTTTCTCGCCCAATTATCCAGCAAAGGAGACATGAATCTCTTCTATAAAATATCTGCCAAAGCTTTACGCTACCACAGTACAGTTAGCATTAATAGATAAGATGTTTTGTTCTTTGACAAATATTGCTACGAAGCCACATTACTTACTTATCACATTTATGTAGTATATTTTGTTTACTTGTTTAAAAATAAGTGTACTATTTTACATGTATGCCTATAAGGCATCAACTTTTAAAAAGCTGGCCCATTGTTCTAGTCTATTACAAACTTCTTTGAACCATGGTATTCATTAACCCTCCAAACACTGGGTTAATTACACATATGACAAGCATATCCACCATAACTTCACCTAATTCTTCACAAAATTTTGACTAAAGCAGAGTCATATTTTTAAAATACAAGCTTGCCTTCCATGCTGAACTTCTGTTATCAACATCTGGAGCTGGGTCAATAAGTTTCACCAATAAGCCCCTAACTGCCACTATTTTAGTAATTTATTCATCACCAATCAAACTGCAAAATAAAGGCCCTTAAGAATCTTTACCAATTAAATCATGGTAATTTATACAGAAAAAAAAAACTGTTTAGTTAGTCCCAAAAGCATACATCAGGCATATATAGATTATAGATTATATATAGATTATACGCGTGGCTCCTACCAAGGGGTCCCAGTTCATACCTGTGATCCTGATTCATGCTTAAAGCGTCCTGGTGTAAACAATAAATTATATATATAGGCTCTTTGAGTTACAGGCAATGGAGTGAGTGAACCAAATTTCTATAACCATCTCTCTCTGTAAATACTGTGGTCACCTCTCAAGCAGGTTTAGGGAAATGATTTTCTCTCCTTGTAAATTATATGTGGAACTCTTAGGCACATTTGCCATCACAGAACAATACTAAATATTTGAGTCTGGGATCAGTCATTGCTTTATTAGCAGCTAACATGGTTCTGGAGTTTGTAGGCACTTAATACCCATTTTGGGGGTGAAAACTGAGTAAATTAATAATTCTTTTACTGAATGGTCTAATTTGTACAATGCAACTGTGTGACTTTATGAATAATATTCTCAGGCCAGTGAGGATATGTGGGCATAATGTGAATCCTGTCTGGACATTTTTTGCCTGTTGAAGCATTCCATTTGAATATTTTTTGCTCTGCTCTTCACACTTTCAGGATGTCAGCTTGGTCTTCCAGTTACAAATAGTATTTTACCTCCTGGTATAAGACCTCTTTTTACTTTAAGTAATAGATTCCCTTGCAAAGGACCCCGGGCACCCACAACTGAGTTAGCAGGACATGCCTTCTCCCCCCCTCCTCCTCTGCCCACATCAATGACTAGAGAATTTAGATTCAATGAAGGGATGAAACATGAGACTTATGGTCAGAGATGATGGTCCTTTGTTCCTATTCACTCATATCTGTCTACTAATATTTTCATAATCTTTTAGCATTATATTTTTTTTTGTTTCCCATGACATAAATAAAAATAATCTGTACCAAAATTTAAATATGACTCATTCTGACTGAAAAAAAATCTTATATTTGTTATCTTCAATTATGGTCTTTGTTCAAAGGCAGTGCTCAGATTATTATGATCTTCAAAAAACATTAAGTCTAATTTAATTAAAACCACACTATCAAGTCCCCACTGTGTGTAACACATGCATTTCCCTATACCTTTGTAACAATAGGAAAAATGAAATACTCAAATGGTGTGGCATTTTTCTCTAAAAGAGAAAGGCTTATGAGATGAAATCTTTATGCATTGGCTAGCAGATGCCAGGAATACAGCTTATTTTTAGAATAATTTTAGGCTCACTACAGAAAACAGTTGAGTGCATTTTCATGAAGTCCTCCAGTTTCCATGGCAAATGGGGCCATTATTTCTCCTGAAACGGAAGGCTTTTACTTACATTTTCCAAATGCTTTTCATATTGTGCCAAAAACTCAAGTCAGTCCAGAAACAAGTACACTAATGGCTTATTGTTAAAAGCAATTCTTAAGTAAAAATGTGCAGCAGGTCAAAGTGACCTTTCATTCAGGCTTGTGGGGAACACCAAATAATATGCTGTAGTCAAATGGTGTGCATGCATGTTAGATGTAGACAGTGAAACTAGTATATGAAGTCTTAATGATACAAAGCACTTGATCATGATGAAATATAAAAACAATAAGATTAGATGTTCTTAGTTAGAAAACTATAATGGTTGTTTCTTAAGGTACAGGACATAGGTTCTAAAAATCACTTATATACAAATTCATTTAATACCTAATTGCACTATGCATATTAAAACATAAAATACAAAAACTTCATAATTTTGTAAGCTCTGCTTTATTTCATGATATATGATGATATTCCTTCCTTAGAAGATTATGGAATTTTTGATATTGAATATTAAACAGATTTTGGAAATGCAGCTAATTAGACTAATAAATATCAACATGATAGTTATATTGTTTACTGTTTTTTTTTTTTTTGCTTGTAGAAAAATTACACAATTTCTATAGGAAATCAGTTATGAATTAAAACCTCTAGATTAAAAAAGTGAAGTTGCATCCTTTCTATACTTTTGGCATATAATTTATTCTATAGTGTCAATTTTAAAATCAATGGAGGTAACTGAAATAATTTTAATACTAAATCATACTTGTTCACTTAATATCAATGTTTATTAGCCATCTGTTTAAACTATGTTTATTGACTGCAGCATTTCTCTAAGGGGAGTATGTAACAACTAATATATGACTAACATTTACATGTTCTTAATATATAACTAGTCAGGGTAGGACTATTATTATCATATTAAATCCTTCCTTGATATGTGACCTGGATGAACTAGCTGTATTAAGTAAGCATAGCATGATTTTCTGTCCGCTGACCATTGACCAATGTAACATAGACTACAATACACATCTCTAGCACTAACTAACCAAAAACTTCAGTAATAGTTTTTTCTATACCCTAAGCTGTGAAGCCAGCTTGTTCCCTTTCCTTTCAGGCTCCTATCCCTATACTAGCATAAGGACCACTACTCTTATTCTTTCAGAACTTCAAATCACATTTGATGATAAACTGACCCTAAGCTTACCTCTGCCACTTTCATTTTTGTTTAAAGAGAATCATTTTATGTATATTTGAAAACCAGGGCCAATTCAATATGGATGTGTTAGGATAGCTAATGCTATACATTATAGAATAAACATAAATTATAAAAAATTGACATTCATTTCAAAAATGTGACCCACAGACACATGCTATCTACTGCAGCATTGAAGATGCACCAGGTCAGTGCTCAATGATGCAAAAAGTGCACTGTTGATGGGGATGCAGACTGGTGCAGCTGCTGTGGAAAACAGTATAGGATTTCCTCAGAAACTATTGCCTTTTGATCCAGCAATTCCACTATTGGGACTATACCCTAAAAACCCTGAAACACCAAATCGAAAGAACCTATGCACTCCTATGTTCATAGCAGTGTTTTTTACAATTGCCAAGTGCTGGAAACAGCCTAAGTGCCCATCAGTAAATGAGTGGATTAAAAAACTGTGGTACATTTACAAGATGGAATACTACTCAGCAGAAAGAAGGAGCTCTTACCCTTCGTGATAGCGCAGATGAAACTGGAGAGCATTATGCTAAGTGAAATAAGCCAGACAGTGAAAGACAAATGCCAGATGATCTCACCTCTAAGTGGAACCTAATCAACAAAACAAACAAGCAAGCAAAATATAACCAGAGACATTGAAATAAAGAACAAACTGACAGTAACCAGAGGGGAGGGGGAGAGGGATAACTGGGGAAAGAAGGGGAAAGGTCATCAATGAACCATGGACAAAAACAAGGGGTGGGGGGAGAGGATTGAATGTGGGAAATATGAGTGGCTAGCGTGGGGGAGAGTAATGGGGGGAAAATGGGGACAACTAAAATTGAACAAGAAAATAAAAATAAAATAAAAAGTTAATGTAATTGCAATATGTAAAATGTCTACATTCACCTGAATAATAAAATGATTTGAGTTTTCTAATAAACGTCCCCTTTTGTACTATATTTAGCATCTCTTTCCCAGAATATGTGTTTCCCTTAATACTATTGTGCCAAAGTATGTACTTCTAGACATTTTGAATTATTTAGTTTATTTTAGTATTTAACACTTGGTCCTTTTTCTTAATTTTATTTTGTTGTTGTTCGATTACAGTTGTCTGCATTTTCCTTTCACCCCAGAAAACTCATCTCCCTCCCTGCTTTCACCCCCATCCTTGCTTTCGTCCATATGTCCTTTATAGTTGTTCCTGAAAACCCTTCCCTCCATTATCCCCTCCTACCTCCCCTCTGGCTAGTCAGATTGTTCTTAATTTCAATGTCTCTGGTTATATTTTGCTTGCTTGTTTGTTTTGTTGATTAGGTTCCAGTTAAGAGTGATGGTCCTTTTTCTTTTATTGGATGGTCTTTTATTTGAATACTTAACACAAAGAACTTTTTCTCACCTTCTCCCAAACAAGAATAAAATCTATAGAATGTACAGAGTAGGGTGGAAGGAGGTGGGCTTTCTCCTACCTCTATTTTGGGTCTTCTAGCTATGCAGTTGGCAGGAGGGAGAGAGAAACATAGTTCTCCTTCATTTCCTGGGCAAAAGTACAATGTTCTCTGTTTTTACTTCTCTCACATTCATTGTAGTCAGTAATGTCTGCCTGGTAGGTATCAAAATGCTGGTTCTCTCCGCTTGAAGCTCAGGAAATACTGTGAGTATCTGCAATGCACATTTTCTTAAAATAAAAGATTAGTCTCTTATTACCACTTTCACTTTTTCCTTAGTTCCCATCCAAGGAGAGTCAACCTGAATTCCTTCACTACCTTTTAGCAGGTAGCTACAATATAGATCAAGTGCAGCCTTCCCCAGCAGAGCCCGCTGACAATTGGAAATGCACATATCTTTAGGATGGTGGCTTCTTCATTGATACCACTTTCTTGGCAGATTCGGAATAAATTGTGTGTGACTAATAGTACCTTAAGAAATTACTGTTCTTTCCCCTCATGAGACAATGTAGGCCAAAGGAAGACATGTTTAAAAATAACACTTCAGCTACTTGGTTTGAGGAGCTACATAAGACAAGGAACAGGATTCCTGGTTTGAAATAATATCACTGATTCAGCCTAGTTCTTCTCCACACTATACATTGGTGTCTCTATGAAAACTTCATCAAGACCTTTTCAAAGAACAAGATAAAAATTATAGTATGATTTAATTTATTCCACAATTTTCCTCCAAATAACATGTTAACGGATTTTTTTAACAACCTTCTCACTTCTCAGAAATAAAAAAGAAAGGAAAGGAAAGAAAAACAAACTACGTATAGAACAACTAGCCCAGATAGTGCTTGGTTTGGAATGCTGTTTGGATAAGTGTTCCATTAGGAACACAAAATCACTAGGGAAAGAGTCTGTCAGGAGGAAACAGAGAGGGAAGATTATGATTTATGGATTATTTTGATGGTAAAGATCCAGGGCTGGGAAGCATGACAGCAAGTAGTCAGAATGTGGAGCAGGAAAAAGATGGTCCAATTTAGCATTGCTTGACATCTTCTATCTAGAGACCCTCAGGAGCATAGATTAGCCTGGGGTAGGAAGAGAAGAATAGCAGTTAAGTGACTTCCCTTGATTTTTTATTTCATTAGTAAAGTCAGTGATTTTAATAAGAACACGTGTTTATTTGGGATGCTTGAGTAGATTAGTGGAAATTTTGAGAAGGCTACAGCTTCTAACTTACCATCCCTCAAATCAAAAACAACACCCAGTCACCAGTAATCAGGTAAGCTATGTAGAAAGGTAGGGATGGCAGGCAACCAGGCCTTAACTTCAAAAGAAAAGCTTAGAATAGCTTGAATGGGAAGACTCACATAAATCAAGCACAGTGTTCTACAAAGTGAAGATGAATCAGATACATTGGCCTACAAAATGATTGTAAATAATGTCTGTGGACCACTTACAAGGTTAACTAGTGCAGCAAGAGGCAGCTTAGTGAGTACTGATTAGAATTCTGATACTAGCAAGAAAAAGTATTAGATCATATATTTGAACTACCTTTTGATTTCATAATACCCTCTATAATGGTTCTTTTCTCTGTTTGAGAAACACAACTGATTTTTAAAACTGTGATGGCTTAAAAAATAGAATGTATAGATTTGTAAAGATAATAGAAGACATGCTGTATCCATCTTACAGATGAAATATTGGGTATATAGAGTATACACTACATTGTAAGTTAAAATTTAATTAGGACATTCAATTGTTATAAGGGATGATGCTGTTATTTGGAAAAAGGAAAGTTTGCAGTGTTCATTTCAAAGCTAAGTTTTAATGAATCTTTGTTATGGTTTACTGTTTTTAGTCTTCATTCACTGCTTGCAGTACATTTACTTGAAATAGCTCATTAACCTTGCTCATTTCTCCACATTGAGGTATAGGGAGAGTCTGGCAGGCAACACAAGGTGCTTTCAACATTTTATAAGAGAGGGTATCATTATACACACACTTTGGCAAAATTCATTGACAATTCCATACTACATAGCCCAAGTACCACCGAGTAAATCAAATAAGGGAAAATGTAAAAATACAAGCCCAAAGTATTTAATCATTCTACTTCAACTGAAGAGAAGTATTAAAATTAACTGAGCAATTTGTGGTAGAGTCAAGATGCTACTGAAGGAGATGACAGACAAATTATAAATGAACTCGGGCTGCTTGCTATTTTGGCCACATAGAGACTATTATTTCATAGAGTATTACTTCATAATCAAAGAAGGCAATTGATAGACCTGCCATAAAAAATATAAGTATGTTCACATCTCATATTATAATGACTTGCCAATACATGGTAACAAGTCAATATTTGACTTCAGCAATTTTAGGAAAAGCTTTACCTTAAAATATTTGGGTTAGCTGAAAACAATCAGAGAAACCTTAGCCTCGGTTCCCACTCACCAGTTTTCCTGACAGTGGGAAGGAATTTTCTCTAAACATCTCCTCTGCTTTCTACCTTTATACAGATATCTGAGTCACTAACAAAATACGCTTGTTAGCTCTCTATGTAGAGGTATAATAAGCACACCTTTTCTCCTGTCACTCAAGACTTTAAAAACTGATCCCTCGGATACGATTTTTATATATTTAAAATATAGAGAAGCTTTTTTTAATCAAAAAATTTTGACTAATTCTCAAGGGCCATTTGATCCGTACACCATACTCCCAACTGACATGACCATCATCCTAATCAGGCTATCACACTTCACTCTCTTTCTCAAAAAAAAAAAAAAAAAAAAGGAGACTTAACTCTTAAATGTATTGAAATAACACTAAACGGGATGTATATTGACTTTAAAACTAAGAATAAAACTCTTACAAAGCAAGAAGCAATTTCCACATAAGTCCTATGGTATGTTACAATGCAAGCTTATTACCAATTATATATTGAAGGAAATCTACATGAAAGGGACACACATAATTTGATCAATTCTCCTTGTATTTATATTATCCTCCTCTTAAATTAAAATAATTTGAATAAATACAAGAACGTATATTTCCAAAACAGATAATATAAGGTGGTTGTTTTTTTTTAAGAATTTCTCCTCTGTAACTTAATAGTTCTGCTCTGTCCTGCAAATTAATTAACAAACATCCTATGCTCTCTCAGTTATCAATAAAAATAAAGATACTACTTACTACTATATAAGGATTTTCTAAAATTTAAGAAAAAGATGTCTGAAAATGTTTAGAAGAGTGCCTGGTGCCTGATAAATTGTGGCTAATTACTATTTTAAGAAAAATAAAAATTGGATTTTTAAATGTATATTTACATAGTGCTAGCTGATTCAGCTTTATTCAAGTTCCTAATATAGCTAAAGTGATAAAATTATATTTGGAATGCTATAGAAGAAAGAATACTTTAGATGTTCATTGACAGCAAAACAAATTCAAACCTTAGTGAAAACCCTAAGTGAAAAAATTTACAAATAGTAAAAAGCACTGGGGTTATTTTTCAGTGCCTCCCATAAATGATATACATAACCTAAGATTGCTAACTATAAGTAAAGTCATTAAGAAAATTGAAAATAATACTTTAGAAAGTATTAGACCAAAATGATTAAAAGCTGTTACTATTTGCATGTGTGTGTGTATGTTAACACAGATAATTTGATGATTAAAATACCTATTGAAATGAAATACATTTTGAAAAGAATTCTATTTAATATTTCCTTTTTTCAGTTTCATAAATGAAAGCAACATTCTCTTACCCCATTATTCCCAGTATGAGGTTAATTTCATTTTTATGTTCCTAGACACAAGATTTATTACTGTTTTAGAAAATTATCAAAGAGTTGAAAACTGGATTGCTCATTTCAATTCCAAATTACAGAGAATTTCTTGGAGAAATGTTTTCTGACATTTTTCCATTATTTTATTAATGCATTATAATCTGTTGATCATTTATACTAAGGT
This sequence comes from Micronycteris hirsuta, assembly GCA_004026765.1. NCBI lineage: Eukaryota > Metazoa > Chordata > Mammalia > Chiroptera > Phyllostomidae > Micronycteris > Micronycteris hirsuta. Next base: position 43,943 of record PVJI01010781.1, on the reverse strand, counting down.
CACATTAAATTTCTTAGGCAAAAAATATTTCTGCATGTATGCACACAATTATTATATTTCAAATACTTATTTTAATTTAATTTCTCACTTAAAATTTCACTGTTAATTTTACTTCAAAAAACTGAAATTATTAGAGCTTCTATAAGCAACCAAATGGCAGATAATGACCTCATTGCTTTCTCCATGTTCCTTTTTTCTCTTATCCTATTTATCTTTTGCATACACACACTCACACACACTCAGATGTATAAACACATACACACAGCTGTGTGACACTCACTGGCCAAAAAATGAAAGAATGTTGTAACCCATTACAAATCCCTTCCTGGGGCTCTTTCAGGCATCTAAAATTAGAGAAATCTAAACTAAATTCAGAGCAGCCTCCTCCCAACTGTAGTCAATGATTACAGCTGGCGATGAAAGCAGGGAACAAATCCTGAGACATCACTAGGATCCACCATAGAAGCCAGTCTGAATAGAGGCAGTCAGCAGCCGCCCAGGGTGAGCTGGAGAGGGTCATCTGTATGCCAGTCGGCTGCAGTAACTGATACTGGTCAGGTTCCAAGGCACAGAAAATACCTGGTTATACCCTCCTATCTTTTACATTTTTTTATTTATTTATTTTTAGCTCTGTTGAGGCAGGAAAGTCACAAACTCATTCTCCAGGAATAATTTTATCATTATTTTAGAGGGGGGAATTTTTATGGGCTAGTATTATTTAATTCACTTGCCTCCTGGGGTGCTGATGGCCAAATTTACATCCTGTGTGAATGAATTCCCTTGGGGAGTTGCATATATTGAATCTGGTTCTGACAACAGCCAAGTGCACCTATTGTCCAAAATAGCTAAGCAGTGGAGTATTCTGGAAGGCTTATACATATGGCTGGCACCTGTTCAGCAATATTGTTCTGAGACTCAGGTTTCTGCAGAACCTTCCAAATATCAAGTTGAAAAAGTTGACACTGTTTCTAAATCCCTTACAATTGATAAACATATTTTTAAAGTTCCACAAGTATAGACATAGGCCACTCTTCTTAAGAAATAAATTCATGCTGTACTTGATCCAGGAAATTTTTATAGACCAATAATAATAGATATAAGGTGGATATATTTTTAAGTTAGTCAAATAACTATGTAATCCAAGAAGCACATTATTTAATCTTTACCTGAGTCTCATAACCATGCTAAATTTTCACAGTCAATTATTTATGGTTTACATACCAGAAGTCGTGAAATCCTACTGGTCCAGTTGGGGATGATGCAGCTCCTGCTACACAGCTGAGCTTGTATAGGGAGAGGGTAGGAGGACTCATGGTCCAAAGAACACTGGGGATCAGAAAGTCTGAGTTGCATAATCTGTTCCTTCTGGGACTTGCAGTGTGTGACTTTAAGCCAGTTACATTTTAGGACTTCAGTTCTCTGTAAAACAGGCATAGTTAAACCTGTTCTAACTACATCATAGCATTATTGTGAAAGCTAAAGGAGACATTTGACATGAACCCACACTGAATGTTACAAATAGCTGTAGAAATACCATTTAGAATAATTCTCTCATGCTTGAATAGTTAAGGTATTCATTAACTCAGCAAACCTTCATAGTAAGCCTACTGTACACTAGGCTGCATGTAGACTTTTGGGTGGGTCTCTATTACATAGATAATTCTTATTTCAGGATCCCCAAATCTGCTCAGAGGCCATTTGTGAAGGACGAAAACCATGCATTTTAAATATTTCTCCAAGTCTGCCACTCAATGGATAAGCTCCATATATGCATTTTTCATGTCATTGAATAACTTTCTTTCTGCTATAGGAAAAGAAAAACGAATGCGATGAATGATACCCATAAGCTTGTCAGGTAGTGAGTGAATAGAATAATGTGTATTAAACAAAGAGCACGGACCAGGAGTATCAAGACGCACCTAATAATCTTGAGGCACTAAATAAATAAAGCCATCGAAGTGCTAAATACTCAGGATACTCTAAATTTGGATGAGACATGGCACACCAAATACACAGGGAGCCTTTAATATTCAAGGTACACTAAATACACAGGAGCACTCAGTATTCATGAAATCTTGACTCAGCCACCGTTTTTGGTGAAACCTACTCTGTCCCCAGAGTCTTGTGCCCCAGAAATACAGAAATCCCCTGGCTATTCAGCAGGTTAATTGGCAATCTACAGTCACTAGCCAAGCTTACTTGTCCCTGTGTATCTCCAAGAGAACAAATGTGTGTCACTGATCATCAGCACCTTGCTCAAACCTCAATCAACCCATCAGCAGGAATGACTGAGGTGGTTGAGAAACAGGACATGTGACCAGTGTACATCCCAGGATTTAGATAGCATGTCTACATTCTATCCTAAATTTCCTCTTGTTACTAGCTGCATGTTTTAAACTGATTAAGCAACCATGGTCTATGATTTTAAGTTGGTCAATGAGCTTTTAAGTCCTGTGATGCTCCTCCCCCAACAAGGATCAATTTCCTATGGTTGTGCTTAAAGGATACCTACCAAGGCATGGGTGTAATTTCCCACATGACACTACTCTTTTAAAACAGCAGCAGAGTGTGACTCTTCAGACTAATCCTAATGATCAGATGTCCTCCCACATACCTGCTGCCTGGCTACTGCTACATCTCCTGGAACAGTTTCTTAGATGACAAAACTCTTAAAACATACCAGTATCATTACTAATTAACACCTTACATTAATTGAGTCCTAATTTAAGCCCTTTTAGATCTATGATTTCATTTAATTGTTATTAAAAAAAAACCTATGAGGTTGATAGTATAATTATCCTCCTTATGTTTCAGATATGGGAGCTGAGATACAGAAAGATTGACTTGTTTGCACAAGTCTTTTGTACAAGGTCACACAACTAGCAGGAGGTACAGCTGAAATCCAATCCGAGCAGTATTGCTCTAGAACCCTTGCTCTAACTATCACGTTGAAAGCTGTCTATAGCCTATGTGCATGGCCTTCAGATTTCACAGTCTTTTAATGTGCGCTGCCCTCTTGAATCTGTCAACAAAGTTAACATTTTCAGATTCCCTAGTCCTCAGCATATATTGACTGATAGTGTGAAAAACGTGGAAGTTATTTCAGAAGAGAGAATTGAGGGAAGATGAGAATCTAGCACCTAGGATGGAGTGTGGCTTTGAATTAAGGCTACATGCACTATTCTGAATGAATGTAGAGCAACTGAGCCTGAGGAAGGTAAGGGTGGATGTGGCATTCTCTTCACAGGTCTCTCTTTCCTCTGTACTTCTACACCTAAGTCTAACGGTGTGGTACAGGTGGAAAGAAACGACACTGTAACAGGTAAATTGCTCAAGAAGTTTCTGAAGGAATTGCTAACCCTTTGTTTGCTCTTTCTAACCCAGCTTCACAAAACTCTTCCAGGCTCTCGGTACATGCATTCCCATCTAACCCACACCAGGGACAGTGAGTCTATTTTAGAGATGAGGAAACGGAGGCTCTGAAACATGCTGTAGTAAACCCATATCAGAAAACTAATAAATCATAAACGTTGATTATGAAATTGGGCTCAATGACAGCAATACACATGTTCTTTCCATTATATTTCATCATGGGAGAGCATACATCGATAAGAAATGCAAAGAGCCGCATTGTCACTTCCCTTTCACCCCATTCCTGAGACACTCCCTGACAATGATTCATTTCTGCTTCAGCCTGCTTTGGGGGGCTGGGATGGCTTAGGCTGAGCAGCAACTGACTTCCTGGGAGGCTCAAGCGATGCAGAGACGAACAGAATAAAGCACAGGAATCATGGCACAGGCATGAATGTAACTTTCCTCCGAGAGGGATCTAATTCCATAAATCATAACATTTTTCTCTACTCCATACCAACCCCACCCAATCAAAAGTCTTTGATTTTTTGGCTAGATCAGCATATCACACAGTCAGCTTTCAAAAATATCTTATTGGCCACATGTGGCCCACATTTTCAGACACTCCGGAAATGTATTGTTTGATTTGTACATCCCTGCACCTAACAGATCACTCAGGCAGTGCTGACCTGCAGAGCAATTCACCTCATGTGTCATCCACCATCTGTGCTTACCTTGTTGCAAGAGACAAGAAAATGCAGAATATGGCAGGGGATTTGTTTCTGATTTATAAAACCATAACTATTATTACGGACAAATAGCACTGATAAAACAGAAGCAAATTATGCTTGTTTGTAATTCTAATTTGTTGTCAATTAATTGGTCATAGTGGTTTCTGTGGATTATAAAACAAGTAAACTGTTAAATTAGTAACCATTTCATAATAGTAAAATTGTACAATTCGTGTAGCTTATATTTTTTATTTAATCTTTATTGTATTTTTCCATTACCATTTAGTCCTCTTATACTACCCTCCCCCTGCCATCACTGCACTGTTGTCTATGTCCATAAGTCCTATTTCCCTTTTGCATGATCCCTCCACTCCTTAACCTCCTGCCACTAGCTATCATCTGCTCTCCACTTATGAGTCTGCCCACATTTTCCTTCAGTTTGTTCATTAGATTCCACATATGACTGAAATCATACGGTATTTGTCTTACTCTGGCTTATGACTGGCTTATTTCACTTAGCATAATGCTCTCCAGGTCCTTACATACTGTTGCAAAGGATGAATTTTCTTTTTTTACAGCCAAGCAGTATTCCATTGTGTAAATGTCCCATAGTTGTTTTATCTACTCATCTATTGATGGTTACTTGGACTGTTTCCATATCTTGGGGATTCTAAATAATGCTGCAATGAATATAGGAGTCCTTGTCTTCTTTTGAATTAGTGTTTTGAGTTCCTTCAGATATATTATCTGAAGTGGGATTGCTGGGTCCAAAGGCAGATACATTTTTAATTTTTTGAGGTATCTCCGTATTGCTTTTCATAGTGGCTGCACCAGTCTATATTCTTACCCACAGTGCAAAAGGGTTTCCCTTTCTGCACGTCCTTGACAAGATTTATTGTTCATTGACTTATTGATGACAGCCATTCTGACAGGTATTAAATGGTATCTCGTTGTGGTTTTAATTTGCATTTCTCTGATGATTAGTGACATTGAACATCTTTTCCTATGTCTATCGGCCATCTGTATGTCCTCTTTGTAGAAGCATCTATGCAGGTCCTTTGCCCAAATTTTAATTGGGTTGTTTATATTTTTATTGTTGAGTTTCATAAGTACTTTATAAATTTTGTATATTGACCCTTTATCAAATGTATTGATGAATATGTTCTCCCAATCTGTGAGTTGCCTTTTTATTTTATTGATGATTTCCTTTGTTGTAAATCTTTTTTAGGGACTTTAAAAAAATCCTTTAAAGGAAACCTTCTACTTGAAATCTAGATCAATGGATCTTAATGTGTAGGGGAGGGACCCCTATTGCAATAGGTCCGAGAATCCACATAGATTTAGAAAATAGGATTTATACATATTTGTACTACTGCTTTTCAAATATATGCTTTGCAAATTGCAAATCTTTGCTGGACAAAATGCAAAATCATATGTAATTGATATTGAATTCAAAGTAATCATTGTTCTTAACCATTTATTAAATTGATTCATTCTAGCCCTGGCTGGTGTGGCTCAGTGGATTGAGCGCGGGCTGGGAACCAAGGGGTCCTGGTTTGATTCCCAGTCAGGGCACATGCCTGGGTTGCAGGCCAGGTCCCCAGTGGGGGTCATGTGAGAGGCAACCATACATTGCTGTCTCTCTCCCTCTCTTTCTCCCTACCTGCCCCTCTCTCTGAAAATAAGTAAATAAAATCTTTAAGAAAATTAACAAAAAAATAAATAAATTGATTCATTCTAAAAGGGTACTTTCTATTATAAGAAAAATTCTAGGAGAAAAAGCCTTAAAATGTGGCCCTTGCATTCTAAAAGGCTGGGAAACACTGACCTAGTCAGATTATCTTTTTCTGTCTCACACCCATTTGAGTTTTCAAAAGTGGACCTTTGACACAAGTTGTCAGGATTTCTTCATAGGCAAAAGTGATCTACATATGACTCAGCCTGAGAGTTATTTACTTTTCTTTTCCCTTTAATTTTATCAACACAAATCAGCATTGTAAATGCTTTTCCAGTAGGTTCTAATGTAGGCCCTGGGCAAAGGTCACTTCCTCCTTAGAGCCTCCCTGACCCTGCATGCAGAGTTACTCTGTCCTCTGCCCAATGCCAACACCATGCTTCATAATCCCTCCATTATACCACTTAACACAGAACTTCTAACATCTGCTTCAGTATCTCCTAAAAAAGCAATGAGCTGAGACATTTCACTTGGGAAAAGGTAGCTACGCATCCAGAGTCTCAGTGTAGAAGTGTTATGGTGATTATCACATAGTTTGCATCTACTAACAACTGAATGAGTTACAGATAATAATAATGATTAATAAAAGTTGATTCTCTTTACAGCACTTCTTCATTATGACCTCATCACATAACTTAGAGTAATAAATTAAATACATAAACCAGTAAATTGAATCAGCAATAATACTAAACATAAATTCAGTGACCAGAGAAGGCCATGGGTAAGGCTGCTGCCTTAGGAGCAAAATGAGATGAGGAGGATATATATATATTTTTTTTTAAATAAATAAATAATATTTATAAAATACACAAATAGAATAAGATGTCTAGAGGCAAATTAGACAGTTGATAATACTGGTTAACTCTTTTTTTTTTAAGATTTTATTTATTTATTTATTTATTTATTTATTTATTTTATTTTATTTTTTTTTTAGAGAGAGGAGAAGGGAGGGAGAAATAGCAATGTATGGTTGCCTGTCACATGGCCCTCACTGGGGACCTGGCCTGCAACCCAGGCATGTGCCCTGACTGGGAATCAAACCAGGACCCCTTGGTTCCCAGCCCGCACTCAATCCACTGAGCTACACCAGCCGGGCTAATACTGGTTAACTCTTATTAAGTGCTTATAACATCCTTGCCATGTTAATGTTAACATAAGTATTGATTTATTTAATTATTTGAAATAACCAATGAGATATATGTATATTATTAGTGTCCCATATTACAGACAAGCAAACATAAACACAGAAATGTTAAGTAACTTGTGTCAAAACCCATTTACACTTAGTGAGTGGTAGAGATAGATTTGTATACAGATAAGCCTGGCTTTTGAAATGTACTATGAGCCATTACTAAGGAGGACATAGATTTTCTAACCTCCTACCATCACCATTTTTTTGGCATATCTTTATAAGTTTGGAATTAAAGACAGATACAGAGTTGAGAGGGAGAGAAAATTATTTTGAGGACACTTGTTCTGAGACATGTCATTAAGAAGTTTTTTATGTGACTCATCCTTGTGACAACCCTGTTGGGAAGGTATATTATTATTATCACCTATTTAAAAATAAATAAATTGAGACACAGAAAAATTTATTAATTGGCCCAATATCACACTGGAATAAAGTAGTGGAACCACTTCTGATCCTGGACTACCTTATTCATTTTTATCACATAGCACAATGCCTGGCTTAAGATAAGTATTCAATGAAGCATTTGTAAATTAATTAGGTAATTAATTTTGAGGGCATACAAGCCCTCTAACTATAAGCAAAATGAATAGGACTGGGAAAGAAGAGAGGCAGAGATAAGGATTGATTTCTGTGTCTTTCTCTAGCTACCTTCCTTCCTCCCTGTCTCTTTCTTTTTTTTTCTCTTTGTCCAAAATATATATATATTGAGCATCCACTATGTTGCAAAACCTTTAACAGAAACTCTAATAAATTTGGCTCCTTAAGCTTCAACAAGGTTATGAGAGAATGGGGACAGAAGCCAGCAATCAAACAATTAAAAGACAAAAATGCCACAGATAAATAATAATAACATAGACGTTTTCATGGGTACTGAACAATGAGTAGAAATTAGAAGGACAAAAAAATGGAATAAGGAGCATTTCACATAGACAGAACAACATAGGCATGAGGGATGAACTTGTATGGTACAGAAAAAAAAAGTTATTCAATATGGCTGAAGTGAATGAGGAATGTGAAGGAATGGTGGAAACATTAGACTTGGAGCAATTAAGGAGTCAGAGCATACCTTGAGAACTATTGAGAGTCACTAATACTTTTAACCAGAAAAATGTAATAACGATCAGATTTGTAAACATCTGTACCAAAAATATGTAGAAAATGATGGGTGAAGAGAGTTGGCACAGAACGATTGAATGGAGTGTTTCTGACAGAGACTTGGCAGTAGTGGCCTGAGAGTAACAAAAACACCAGGTCAAATAGAATATCTCCACAGAGCATTCAGGTTTTCTCAGTCATGTGTTGTTTCAAACAGTGTCTAAAGTGGCTACAATGTATAATAACATAGAAAAGAAAACATAATGTGAATAAATTTTTAAGATCAAATATAAAACTTAAATATTTTTACTTTTACTGAGGATCACTTTATATAATGTCTCTGAGTATATTCCAACTTATCTCCTCAGACTATTTTTTTTTTAATCACAGGGATTAGGAAGAAAAGTCTTTGAAGTCTTAAGAAAGAAATATTACATTCATCAAAACAAGAAGTGATGAAGACTTAGGGGAAAACATGTATGAATGGAGAAGAATGAGTAAGCCAAGAGCCACTAAGAAGTCAACTAAGTCAGGTCTATAGGACTTAGAGAGAATGGTTAGATGAAAGGGAGAAGTAAGAAGAGAAAGTCCAACCTGTCTGAGGTACTGTAGGAAATATGAGAGTTAGAAAAGAAGCAGATGTGGAAATGCAGAGAATGAGTTCAATTTCTCTTTTTACATTTTATTGATTATGCTATTTCAGTTGTCCCAATTTTTCCCCCTTACTTCCCTCCACCTAGCACCCCCCAGCCCCTCACACAATCCCCACACCATTGTTCATGTCCATGGGTCATACATATACATTTTTTGGCTACTCCATTTCCATCCCTGTATTTTACATCCCCATGGCTATTCTGTAACTACCCATTTGTACTGCTTAATGTCCTCACCTCTTCATCCATTCCCCTACATCCCCCATACATATGGGAACCATCAAAACTCTCTCCATATACATAACCCTGTATGTGTTCTTCTTGTTTGCTTAGATTGTTTCTCTAAATTCAATTGTTGATAAATATAGCCCTGGCTGGTATAGCTCAGTGGATTGAGCGCGGGCTGCAAACCAAAGGGTTGCCAGTTCGATTCCCAGTCAGGGCACATGCCTGGGTTGCAGGCCAGGTCCCCATGGGGGCCACGTGAGATGCAACCACACATTGATGTTTCTCCCCATCTCTTTCTCCCTCCATTACCTTCTGTCTAAAAACAAATAAATAAAATCTTCAATTGTTGATAAATATATATTTATTGACATTTTATTGTTCACAGTTTTTATCTGTTTCTTTTTCTTGAATAAGTCCCTTTAACATTTCATGTAATAATGGTTTGATGCTGATGAACTCCTTCAGATTTTTCTTGTCTGGAAAGCTCTGTATCTGCCTTTCAATTCTAAGTATCTTTTCTGGGTACAGCAATCTTGGCTGTAGGTCCCTGCTTTTCATGACTTTGAATATTTCTTGCCAATCCCTTCTAACCCACACAGTATCTTTTCAGAAATTAGTTCATGATATTATGGGAACTCCCCTGTAGGTAACTATCTGCTTTTCTCTTGCTTAAGATTCTCTCCTTATCTTTAGCCTTTAGAATTTTAATTATGATGTGTCTTGGCTTGGCCTCTTTGTATTCATATTGTTTGGGACACTGTGCTTCCTGGACTTGCATATCTAGTTCTTTCACCAAATTGGGGAAGTTTTCTTTCATTATTTTTTCAAATAGATTTCCAATTTCTTGCTCTTTCTCTTCTCCTTCTGGCACCCCTATGACAAGAATGTCGGAATGCTTGAAGTTGTCCCAAAGGTTGCTTACGCTATCCTCTTTTTTGAGAGAGGGATTCTTTTTCCTTCTTATTGTTCTGATTGGTAATTTTTTGCTTCATTATCTTCCAAATCATTGAATTTTTTCTCACTCTCACCCACTTTACTATTGTTGTTTCCTTGTAAATTGCTCTTTATTTCAATTAGTATATCCTTCATTTCTGACTGGATCAATTTTATGCTGTTGAGGTCCTTACTAAGTCCCTTGAGCATCCTTATAACCAGTGTTTTTAACTTTACATCTGATAGATTGCATATTTCCATTTTTTTAGATCTTTTTCTGGAGTTTTGATCTATTCTTTCATTTAGGCCATGTTTCTTTGTCCCTCCTTTCGACAGCCTCCCTGTATTTGTTTCTATGTGTTAGTTAGAGCTGCCATGACTCCCAGTCTTCATAGCTTGTCCTAAAGTAGTAGGTGTCCTATGGGATCCAGTGGCCCAACGTCCCCTATCATTCAAGCTGGGTACTCAAAGTGTGTCTTCTGTGTGAGCTGAGTATACCCTCCTCTTGTAGTTGAGTCTTGATGGTTGTTGGCAGGTCAATGGGAGTGATTGACCCAGGCAGCTGTAGGGACTGGCTATGACCACTGACTCCCAAATTCCATCTTCCGTGAAAGATCAGCTATGCAGTGGCAGAGTGGTGGTGGTCCGACATGGTCCATAGCTGTCCACTAGGTGTGTGGACTCTGGGGTTTCCTGAGTGTTCCAGGCCAAGTTCAGCCCCCACCTGTGTTCTGCCCTGGGTCACCCTGCATAAGCTATAAAGCAATCTGAGATGGCTGCTATTTGTGCTGATCTTGGAGATTCCCAGGTGAAGACAAGCTGTGAATCTAGGCTGGCTGTTACTGGAGGTATACCTGGGGCCACTTACCAAGAGTTACGGGGGCCAGGAGCTTACTGAGGATGGCTGTTGCTTATTTGATAGGATTTTTGAAGTTGTGAATCATGAGCCAAGACCAGCCATTCATATTAAAAGTTCAAGGTTAATAGTTTGGGTGGGTTGATGACTTCGGTGGGACAGAGTCTCAGAGGCCCTCCAGGGTGGGGCAAAGACTATTAGCCAGGCTGATGGATTCTCAGATATAACACCACCTACCAGTTCTGTGGCTTTGAGCAGGAATGGCTCAGAAAAGGAACAATGGTCTTTGCCCACCTTTCTGTCTGGGAAAAGCTATCCCTAGCTCCCACCTTTTCCCAGACACTTCAGCTCCTCCTTGTACACCACTGGTGCCTTTCATGCTGCTACCCTGGTGCTGGAGCACAGAGGGAGTGAATCTGAGTAAGTCCATGTGTGGACTCTTTAAGGGGAACTGCTTGGGTACTCTGTAAGTTTCTTCCACTGACTCAGTCACTGCTTATTTTTACAGCAAGAAGTTATGGGGACTTATCTTCCTAGCACTGGAATGCTGGGCTGGGGGTCCTTGTGAGGGGGTGTAACTCCTCTATCCTGAGACATCCCCTCCAAATTTTTATCTATTACATATGGATGAGAGACCAGCTTGTTCTGCATCTCTGGCCTCCTGTCAGTCTGGAAGGATGTAGTTTATTTAATTCCATAGTTGTCAGACTTCCATTCAACTTGGTTACTGATGGTTCTGAGTGATGATTGTTCTATATTTCCATTGTAACTGTGATGTGATTGTGAGAGGAAGCAAGCCATGTTTACCTATGCCACCACTTGACTAGAAGTCACCCCAGTTCAGTTTTGAACATGCCAAGCTGGCAGTGCCCATAGGAAACCCAAATATAAATACAGTACAGCTACAGACCAGAAAGTCACCTGTATAAGGTAACAATTGAAGTTATGGGAGTGAATGAGGTTCACCCAAGAACAGGTGTAATGAGAGAAGAAAACCAAGATGGACTCCCAGGCTACATGGATATTTAAGGTATAAGCCATGGAAAATGAGACAAGTGAAGTGTAGGAGATTTTTGAAAGATAAGAAGGAAATCAAGGAGGCAGGTATCACAGAATGTAAGAAAAATAAAACATTTCAGAAAAGGGAAGGTCAGCCCTATGAAATTCTGCCAAGAGGTGAAGAGTGCTCTCCTTTGGTTCCTGGAGAGAGTGATGATGACTCTATGCAGATAGTGCACAAATGTGAGTGGTAGGAGAGTACTTTTCTGGAAAGTCCACTTGGGAGTTTTCCAGGTAGGAATGTAGCCATCATCTATAATTTCTTCTAAAAGACCATGTTAAGACAGTCCTGCAAAACATTCCAAGCCGTATCTTTTTATTATTTTCCAATAGGTTTTATATATACTTTCTTTTCTTCTAAAGCAGAGGGGGAATCCTCTAAGCATTGCTTTTTTGGGGGGGGGCACTCTTTGGAGAATGCCAATCCACTCCTATAATTTGTGTTGAGACTTCACTAGAGAATGCATCAAATGGAAGACTTCTTGTTAGTCTTTGCAGACATGATTTTTTAAAAGTAGGAACCGTAGGTAATTCTGTCCCCATCTTTAGAATAATAAAACAAGAGAAAATTGCATTCCTAAATTTGCCATTATCATTTAAAACTGAATAAGGTAGTGGTGACTCTACCAAATCATTTTCTTTTGTTGTCATTAGACTCAGCAGCAGTTAAAAGTTGTCAGGAGCTTGACCCACAATGAACTGTGGTCCCCATTTTTCACACCTTAATGTCACAGAGCTCATTGGTCACTGTCAATGTTAGGATAGAAACCCTGAGTTATGTCTAGAAGCCCTGAGTTTGGTTCACTACATTCTGTTGCCCTCAACGCTGCCAGGTTCAAGTTCAATAGTGAAAAAAAATACCAGCCAGCAAACCAAAATTACATTTATTCCTCTCAGACAGAAATCTCCCTAGCACTTCTTAATCATAATTATTGTTGCAATATAATGGTTCTTCTGCAAATGGGAGTAGCACAAGTAGCAATTGAGGCATGTTCTTATTGTGTCCACTTGGACTTGGAAAGAGCTGGCAAAACTTGTTATCCTTCACAGTAATGGACACTACAGCTCCCTTTTACTGGCATCAGGCCCCAGTGGAAAGAATTCATCCAAGTTGTTGTAACACCCCCTTCTAATACCTTTTTTCAGTGCAGTATTAAAGTTGCTTGAAGTATGATGATTATTTCTCCTAGCTAACAAAATCTTTTTTTCTTTCTTTCTCCTTTAGAAAACTGCGAATTGTTACTTAAGAGAAACTGTGACTTCTATACATCAATATAACTCTTGCGTTCTCTTAGTAACTCATTGAAAGTTGGTTTTCAGTTCCATCTGGGTGTGTTGTACCACCTAAAGCGTAAACATCACAAGAGTGCTTCACCATCTCCATCATTTTCCCCCCAGAGGTACACACACACATGTGCATGGATACATGTCGAACAGTTTTTATGCATGAGATAGAAAGTAAAATTGTTGTATTTGTACATTTGCTTTGCTCTACCACAAAAGCATGACACATAAGTCACTGTTGGAGATCACTTTGTCTCTACTCAGTTGTAGAAGAGTTTTAGGAGTACTTATGCAATTTGACTCTTTTCTTGGCCTTGTATAATAGGTGTAATCTCATTTTCTATGTCTGAAGGCTTTGCCATGCAACGACTATTACATGGTTAAGAGGATTGATATGACATGTACTGTAGTTGAGTGATTAGGTCTTGGAAGGGGATTTTGCATGTGTCTTGTTTTCCTGTTCCATCATGCACTGCAGACTTGTGTGATATATTTTTAAGTAACTCTGACACATCTTTGGGGATCTTCTGTAGCTTGTCTCCATGCTCTTTGAGCCCCTTTATTAATCTTACACAGACAGCCTTATTCTTTGCAGATCATTTTTCATCAGGGAAATGTTCTTTATTTCCTATTTTCCATGGTCTTCTCATGTAGCAAACACTTAGGTGCCTGCACATTTTTCTTCTTCTTTTTAATTTAAAAAGGCACCTGAATTTCTTTGTTGAACATAATGTCAAATTCTGAAAAAAAAAAATGTCAGGCACGGTTCTTAAACTTCTCTAGGGAGTGATAACTCACTCTCTTACATTTTATTCATCTAAACTTGTAAAGTGAATTTCATTTTTCTTTTAAGAGATGATTGTATTATTTTTGAATGGGAGATCCTGGCTTGGTATTGTCTTTCTTACATGACTTGATTTTTATTTTTTTCCTGAACTACTTTTAAATTACTGGGTACACTATTTTCTCATCAGCACGTAAAGCTACCTGTACTACATGTGTCTAGGACTGAGCCTATAATGTTTGCTTTAAATCCACCTGTATGTACACAATTTGATGTGAAACACTCACATGCAAATACTCTTTATGGGGATACCAATTACTAATGCATTTCTAAACTCCACTTCATGTCTGATTTCACTCAAAAAAATAAAGAGATTTAACACTAAGACCCCTGGAGGGAGTGAAGATGCCAACTCTCAAACTGTAATAATCTCGTCAACATTTTGATATTGGTTTGCCAGGAAAATCCCTTTTGGGAGATGGTTTTGGCAGAACAATGACACAATAATTTGTAGCAAACAACAACCCAGGTAAGAGGAAGGAGAATGCCTGTGAAACAAATACTAAGATTAAGTTAGAACCCGGGGAATTCCTTAGAACTAAATATCTAAATGTTACCCTAAAATGTCAGAGGAAATTCAGGGAGTACAGCCTTACAAAGGATTTTTATGTCAGGAAGCAGCTTTTAAATTTAAACAGCTCAGGGATTACTAAAATCTGGAATGAGTTGTGACTCTATCCATATAGTTTTGTCCTAACAGTTCTCTGAAGCAGAAAGAGGAAGTTCTGGGCTTAGAAAACAGGCTGAGTAGATATAGCTAAATCTTAAAGCAACTGAGTTTATACATTGTAGTGCTTTTGCCCAATTGAGACAAAATTTTTGTTTATCCTACAAATTTGAGATTTTAATGTTTCGGAAAGATAGCAGGAGGATATTAATTATTTGAATGTGATTTTTCCCTCAGTTAGGGTAATGGTTCTCTGTTCAGGGTGATTTTGCACCTCTTTCCTAGGAGACACTTGGCAAATGTCTGGAGATGCTTTTGGCTCTCAGAACTAGGAGGAAGTTACTACTGGGATCTAGTGTATAGAGACCAGAGATGCTGCTAAACATTCTACAATGCACAGCAAGCCCTTCCCACAACAAAGCATTGACCATGCCAAAATGTCAGTAATGTCAATGTTCAGGAATCCTCCTTTAGACCAACAGAACGCATGATTGTGTTATTTTAAAGCTTATAATAGACAAAGAGGAAAGCGTAGTTAGTAGTCAGAAATAAACTCTGCCGTGTAAGGTCATGCTTCTATAAAAAGGCATGAGCACAGTTTTCTGTTTCTGTAGCTCTTCATCTCATGCTTTTAATTAATTTGAGAAAGAAAATAGGACTTCTGCATAATCACAGATATTTACAATAAGGCAGGGTGTTTATTCTTCAATCAAGCTTAAAGCAAAAGTAATTTTTGTGGTGTTTTATTTCTTTATTGATTTTTAATAACTTCTGTGTTCATTATAATGAAAAACTTAATACTGTATATAATTGTTATTTTTTTCTAAAATATAATTATGGGTTAATTATTTATTATCAGTAACCATTACATGACAGAAATAACAAAAATAAGCACTTAACTTTTTCAATCTCTGTGATTTTTAGAAAATATTTTTGGCCATCACTGTGCTCGTTTCAGGTCATTTTGAGGAGCTACCAACTACTGAAATGATATTCAGGCAAGACACTTTGGGAACTTGGGCTTTTTCTAAATGGTTTTGACTAATAAAAAAGCAAGGAATTTGGGCAGAGTAAATCATCACATGAAGGGAAAGGAAAAAGGGTAAGAAGGTAAATTTTTCAATCTCTGTAATTTTTAGAAAATATGAAAGGAATAGGTATATGTTTCTAATGGGAACCTTGAAATAAGGCCTAAGACATTTAAAAAATGGATTCCAAATTGCCCAGTTTTTAATTTTTGAGAGCATTTTCTTATCTCAGTAATCAGTAATGACCATGAATCTTTGTACTGTGATGAAAATGTCTATTCCCTTTTTACTTGTTAAAATCTCCAAATTGGTTACTTGCTAACTATGGTTTTCATGTCTTTAGCTATTAAGTGGATGAAACAATGTGGGTATTGACATTTCTAAATTAGACTATATCCAGTTTCAGAAAGGGTAATACTACCTTTTTATGAAAGTATATTGTCTTGTTCAAATCAGTCACACTATGATGCCCTTGACTCTCCTCAAAAGGGTTGGGGTCACGTACACTTGGGCTTGGCTTTGGCCCTTCCACAGCAGCTGTGGGTTGCTCAGGAAATTCCTACTGGGACACAGAGCAGATCTCAGAGAAATACTCAGTGGGTGTATATACAAGTGTGCAAAACTCTGTGCTTCCATCTTGTTAAGTAGGGAATAACATGCTTTCCCAAGACAGCTTCTTCAGTTTCCTCTGCAGAAATTGTATGTAGCAACATCTTAAAAACCACTTTTCATACAATTTCCTGTCTAAAATGCTTTATCCTGTTGACATCTGCTTAATCCAGGGGTCCAAATAAAGCAATGTCACAGTACTCTCCAGAATGAATTCTGAGTACACTATGATGGGACAATAGAAGCAAGCACTTCATACTCTGGTTTCTCTTTGGAAAGGAGATCAAACTTTTGGTGGCTGTAGTCGCATGCTTTCTTCAGTGCAAATAGAATTACAAAGTACCACTGACCAACTGTTTTGTGGGAACTCATACCAATCCTACTACCCTTTTTCCTTTCCCTTCATATGATGATTTATTCTGCCCAAATTACTTGCTTTTTTATTAGTCAAAACCATTTAGAAAAAGTACAAGTTTCCAAAGTGTCTTGCCTGAATATCATTTCAGTAGTTGGTAGCTCCTCAAAATGATCTGAAAGGAGCACAGTGATGGCCGAAAGTACCTCTCCAGGGTCTCCACTCTCCATCACTCTGGTCCACCCAGCAGTAGCATTTGTTGGCAACTCTGAGAACTAACCACATACTACACCCGTTACCTCTGACACTTGCATTTATGACCGAATTCCCCTTCCCAGGACATGGCATTGACTGGAGATCCCTTCAGCTTTTGCTAATACAGGTAGCCTCAGTAAGCTCCTCCCTTTGTCTTAAGAGCTTCCTGAGGCAGAGATGAGCTCTGTACAATTATGTCTCCTCAGGTGTGGAATAGCACCTAGCAGAGAGGAGACAATGCACCATCACTGAATGAACAAAAGAATGACTGAATGATGTTTCCACCTCCATAGGAAGCTACCAAATCAACCAGGGAGTACTATTGATCAGGGAATATGGTAAAAGTGATGTTCTAAACTGAATTTTGCCCCTAAAACATGTGTTGAAACCCTAACTCCCAGTGTGACTGCATTTGGAGATAAGGACTTTAAGGAGGTAATTAATGGTAGAGGTCATAAGGGTGGAGTCCTAATCTGATAGGACTGGCGTCCTTATAAGAATAGAAAGAAATATCACAAAGAAAAGCGCATGAGAAGACAGACTAAGAGCATGATCATCTGTAAGCCAAGGATAGAGACTTCAGGAGAAACCAACCCTGCGGACATCTAGATCCCAGCCTCCAAAACTGTGAAAACATAAATTTCTTTGTTGAAGCCCAAGCCAGTTAATACAGGTGGTAGCACAAGTACAATCGAGTGTTTATTGTACACCAAGCATGGTGTTATGCTCTGTAATATCCTATCTTGTTTTAATAGGTGATGTATAACCAAGATAAATCATTTAAACAATTTTATGCAGAATCATTTATTAAATTTATTTTCTTGTGACCTAGACCTATTTAAAAGAAAATGAGGTTCTAGTTTCTACTACCTAAAGTTACTGACACCATAGACTGATGCTAGTGTTTTATTGATGCTTTATTTTCATTTTTTGTCCAAATAAAACATAAATCCCCCCTAATGTGATAGAATTAAATCCTTGGAATTAATTATTAGAAATGTGCTTATAGTCTTTAATGTACCAAAAATATGTGTTTAAGTTATAAATTAACTAGTAACAGAATCACTATCCTTCTTTAGCAGGCTTATGGAATTTTGACAGACTCTTTATATGGACTACGTGAGGTGCTTCAGAGAGAGCCCTCGTTATGCTCTACACCATATTACCAATTATTCTTCATTTACTTGCTTGCCCACTAGAGTACACATTTTGCTAAAGTAGAGACTGTATTGTTTAGTTTCCTTTTCTCTAAAGGCGGGATGCCACAAACACTTGCCTCATGCGATTAAATGAAGTAATGGATGTATGTAAGGCACTTAGCAACATGCCTGGCATACAGTGAGGACAAAATGAATGCTGGGCCATTGCAGTTATGCTATCTTATTATTAACATTATGTTACCCCTCACTTTCATAATTGTGCCAAGTACAATGCCTGGGTCATGATAGTTCCCTAGTGTTTGTGGGAAGAATAAATGAAAATCATTCTGTGTATAAATATAGATAAGAGACATCAGTTCACAGTTGAACCCAGACTCTCAGAGAACAGAGAATAAAATAACAAAAATATTCTTGAATTTGTTATTCTCTACTATGCTAGCCTAGTGGTTGGCATTTAGTAAAACCTCAGTAAACATTGCTAGAAATTCATTAAAAGACTGAGTAAAACTCGTGCATGGAGGAAAGAATTCTGCAGATTATTCAGGGGTCAGGAAATTTTCTTGAGTTAATTCCTTCCCCAATTAAGAAGGGCAATACATATGAATTTATCCCTAATGCAGCTTTACAAATAAATTTCTTCTGGTTTCTTGTTGTTTTCTGTAGTAGCAACCTCAATTCAATTCTTCTAGCTTTTTACTCCATTAACAAAAGAATAGTTACATGGCAAACATTACTATTAATTGGAATCTCTAACTTTTTCATTTATTTATTTTCACGCTTCAAGTAATTCATTGATCTGAATTCAACACATTTTTGATCTGTTAAAAATTTACTTTTCAAACTTTTTAAGTTATATTTTAATACCTTTATTAAAATAATTTTATAATTTTGATATAAATTTACAAAATACACAGCATTAACTTAAAAATGTGCCAATAAAATTATTCAAAATTATATTAAAATATTTTAAGTGACATCTAAAATATTCATAACATTTAAAGACAAATTTCATACTTTTCCATCTAATGATGTTATGCATGCTTTAATTTAAGGTTAAATAATTATATAAAAGTAAGGTGTTTTTTCAGTAAGTAAATACAAATGCATATTGCATCATTTTCGGTTTGGATACTAAATTACTAAATTCATGAACACACATGCATTTTAAATAGTACCCTTTAATAATCATAACATCAAATATGCTTTCATAAACTGATATTACAATCTTTTTTCTAAAAAACAGGGTATATTTTTATAGTTTTTCTGTTCTGTTCCTAAATTATGGGATGGGAGTTTACAGGCTGCTCTTTGCAAACTGTTTTCTAAAAATAATACATTGAATATATTTGTTCTCAACAAATGAAAAGACAATTTGAATATAATCATTACTACATTTTTTAACATTTGCTTTTAAGCAGCTGAAGACATCCTGAAATGCTAGATAAGACTTTGCATTAGATGAATTCAATCATGTATTGACCTGCTTATCAAGTCATCTTGAGGCAAATTTGTAAAATTAACATCATTTTTGTACACCCCGATACTTTTTGTATTTAACCATCACTGTTTTTAAAGAGCAATATAGGCAGAATGAAGATTATCAACTAGTGCTTATTAGCAGAATTCAGCTGTGTGCTTGATTCATTATGGTAGTCATGTGGTCACCATCGTCCTGGGAAAAAAGGTTCTCAAAGAGCCCACTTTAAAAGAAAAGAAAAAAATAAAACTCAATAAAATTATCTTATTCACTTACTTTTGAGACTGATAGTATTTCTATATTTGATAAGGAGAATCCCTGAGAGTCTGTGACTTGCTAGTTGGGAAGGACT
This sequence comes from Micronycteris hirsuta, assembly GCA_004026765.1. Classification (NCBI taxonomy): domain Eukaryota; kingdom Metazoa; phylum Chordata; class Mammalia; order Chiroptera; family Phyllostomidae; genus Micronycteris; species Micronycteris hirsuta. Next base: position 24,079 of record PVJI01010781.1, on the reverse strand, counting down.
TTGAGATCTTTCTTTCTCTGTTTTTTATAATCAGTACCACATTGCAGGGACTCACAGAAGTGGACCACCATTTAAAGTGGATAGGAAAGGCAGCTGATCAATGTTTCTCTCTCACATCAAGGTTTCTCTCCCTCTCTCTCTTTCTCTCCCTCCCTTCCCCTTTCTCTAAAATCAAATAAACATGTCTCCTCAGGTAAGGATTTAAAAAAGAAGTGGATAGGAGGAATCAGCAGTCCTAATTATCTTTACCAAAAGAAGAGAAAACACATGAGACAGGGGTTTTCAGTGAATAAATAGAGTAATATTTTATTCTTAGAAATTAGTTTTTTCTTGGATTCATTTTATTTCTCAGGTGTTATAACCACCTCACACTCAAGGTAAAGATAAAAATTGCAGTGTGGAAATAGTACTTCCATTCATTGTATGTGAGGGTTGGGGTGGGGTGGTATCAGCATTATAGTAATGCCTACTGTACTTCATTTTTTTATAGCTACGATTTCTTAGGACTAGTATGTTAAGCTGTCCAGAAGAATACACATGAAGTAAGTATTGGACATATAACTCAACTGTTTTCGCTGGATCTGCCATTGGGCTTTGCCTGGAAACTCACACGCTTTATGTTACTCTGGTCACGTCTACTGGATACTCTATATCCCTGAAATTCTATTAACATAATTTTCCTTTTCCTTAACCCAGTTCTTTAAAATCATTCACTGGTTCCTTCCACTGATCTAAATTTTTGATGTTTCCTGTTAACCCCATTTCAGCAGTTCTCCCATTCAGCCTGAGTATTTCTCACCATACATTTCCTCCTTGCCTTGGTCCTGTCTGTTAACTCATAAGAACTTTTCTTGTAGTTAATCTCACCAGGACAAATTTTAGGATTTTGTAGAAGTTGAAACCTATATAAATTCCTAAAACACCAGATTTCTAATCCTTATAACTGATTTGAAAGTTCATCTCCTAAAATAGCTTTTGCTTTATGCAATATGTGTGATTCAGATGTAGCCATTTATTGGAGCATATTCTTACCAGATAAATCTTCTAGTTAAAATGATGCCTTCATTTTATCTTTACTCTGTTCACAACACAAGTCTCTGTCTAGATGTCAAACCCCTCCATCTATCAATTCAACAAATTCAGTTCAGTTTATTTTTTAGTAATAAGGTAAAGGTAGAGTCCTAAAAATTACAGAAGTTAAAGGGGTCTGTAATTTAGCAGAAAAGAACACAGTATAACTGTATTCATTTATTAATTATAAATTAAGATCTGACTATTTATATCACTTTTCCAAAGTTGAGCTAGAAAGTTAATGAAGAGTTAGGACTGGGACCCATAAAGTCCAACACATACTATATTCATTCCTATACTTCTGGACTCCATTTTTTATGTTTTATTTATTATTTTTATTTGATTAATTTTATTTTGAAAATTAGTGGCAGGACTGAACTTGGTACCTTAGACACTCACTTACATGCCAGCATTTTCCCCACAGTATTCCACACTACTGCTCCACACTAATGAGTATTATTGGTAGATTTCCTATACCCCTGCACATAAACGAGATGAATAATTGAAAGCATGATATATTGTTTCCCTCTATACAGCTGAAAAGACTTTTTTGATTGAAATTATTTCATGTATGTGTGCTTACAGAAAGCACACACACCCAACACACACACAATCCTACCTATTCAAATCTCTCATGTTCTAATGAAGGATATTAATATCTGGACCACCTCAATGAAGCCCTTCCAGAGGGATGAAAAGTATACCAGATCAGGAGTTAAAGAAAGATTACCAATTCTGTTCTCAGCTTTTGCTCAATTACTGTCTGGTCATATGAAACTAGGAAAATGCCATAACTATTGTTGCATTCAGCTTGTTCATCTATTGTCAAAAATGTCAAAAATGTTATTGTAAGGCTCAGTTTGAATCATTATAGCAAGCATGACCCTCTGTAGCAGTTTGATGAGCATATACAGTCACAGCTCTCTATTACCCACCTCCCCAGTAAATTATTTACTATCATGAAGCCCTAACTATGTCATATCCTTAATAATACGAAGTCCAATAGCTCTTCTTTAATATAGTCCTTCAAACCAAAGTACTCCAGAGGCTGACTTAGTTCAAAAAGTGTTAGTGCTGCTTCCAAACTCAAGATGAAGAGACAGGACTGGAAAGTCAGATCGTTTCTCTAATAGTGTTGCATTGTTTCCACTCGGCACTGCTGTTGATTCAGCACTACACAGTCCTGTGGCTCTTAGTGTCCTGATTCAAGATGCCCCTATTCATTCATAAGCCAGAGTGGAGCATCACATAGTTGTAGGGATTACCAAAAAAAAAAAAAAAAAAAAAAAGCAAATATTACTGGAATAAAAAATGCAACTAATGCTTAAAAGTCTCCCTAATTGTAATGATTTTGGAGCTCTGTGTCTCCCAAATTGCATTAAAAAACCAGGCTACATGCTTTGTGATTATGAAGGAAAACAAAGTTTAGGTTCCTCAGTTACAGTTATTTGATTGAGAGAACTCTGGAGTCAGCTTTGAAGTATGTTTTTTGAAAATTGGTATTTATTTGAGTTGGAACTTATGTTATTGAAGATACATCATGCCGACAAATGTTATGTATAAATGCGTAATTCTTCAGAGGGTTATTCTGAGGAGAAGTGAATAACCAGAGTCAAGAGACATTAACCAACACTCCACAGGGAACCCCATTAGCTACTGAAAACGGAGATAAGATACTTCTTTAACACCCTTCACAAGTCTTCAATAGAGGAAAACAAATATGACTTTCAAGTTTATTTTTCTCTTAGTCCAGCCTCTGTTCCCCAAAGCATGGTACTGCAAGAATGAATTTGGTCTTCAAATGGTTTCCAGCCTCAATGTCATGCTGTGCAAAGCTAGTTCTTCCCCCAAATACTTAGGTCTAAAGTTAAGCTAAGAGGAGATCATTAACTGAGTCTGACTTTCTCTAGGGGAGGTTCCTTTTTGAAAACTAGCCTTTCCTGTCAGTAGGTTTTGGTTAGGACCACCTAGGTCTGTACTAAATTGCGGTCCTTTTCTAAGAGCTCCTCATAAATATTCATTGTTTCTCCTCACTTGCTTCTCCCCTGAAAACCCCCAAACTTCTCATAATAACAAGTGTCTGGACATGTCATAGTAAAGCCTGATTGGCCCTATTCCCCAAAGCAAAACTTTGCCTAACTAAGAACAAGTCTAGAGAAGCTTTCCAAAAGAATGTGCGTCTTACCTTGAGAAAATATAAAAACAAATGATATTTTACAATTATATGTCATCTCACCTGCTCCTTGCTAGATAATGATGTTGATACAAAATATATTGAACTAAAGGTGCTTTGCAATGGTAAAATACATTATTCAATTATTGTTCTCCCTTTCTTTTAAAACATTAGAACACATTAAATGAACCACAGAATTTAGCACATGATGAGGCAGTCACCTATATTATGTAGGTTTCACCTCCAATTTGATTATCAACTCCCTGGGGACAGAGGCAATGGCTGTATTTTTCATGACACTCTTATATTATAGTACCATAGTGGGAAGATCATGTGAAAGGTTCTAGAAACACTTGTGAATTTGTTGACTTATAAACACAACTAATTGTTGCTGTTTCCAAATTGTTTCTCCTGAAGTAAACTTTTTGCATACAAGACATATTTGTTGTTGGTTAGATTCTTCATTATGTGCCCTCTTCCACTGAAGGGATTGCAAGGAGGGTTTAACATTTTTTATCTATATTTTCAGTTACATAGATGGTTCCTAGATGACAATTTAGTAAATTTTATTGACTCTGACATTCATAGTCCCCACAGCAGCCACATGAAAACATAGCCTTGACACACATTTTGGGGTGCACAGGCATTTTAAATAATATGATTCCCAATGGAAATAAACACCCAGTATAGAAAAAGCACCCTTCACAGTCTACTTCTCAACCTATCTTCAATTAAAGACCCCAATTGAAGAACCTGAATGCCACCATGCCAAAGTTAAGAGCAAACGTACTGGTGGTATGAAAAGTAGTATGCAAATCTAGAGCTGGAGTCTTTTAAGATCCAGCTGCAGTTTTTGTTCCTTGTAACCCTTATTTTTTGTGTAATTTCCTCATCCAACAATATCTCTTTCTGTGCCACTGCATATGAGAAAATAAGCTTATAGCTCCAACAGAACTGAATCAGAAGCATATTTTAGGCATTCCTTATATATGGTAGCTAATTATTGCATTCCAGTTTTTAGGTAAAGGCTGCATTTTATACATGATGTTTAGTTGACTCATCATGAAAAGGTCCACAGACATTGTCTCTACCTTGAAATGAAAATACTCATATGGGCCTAAGTCATGTTCCAGGGAATTATGAGAAGGTGAAACTGTGGGGCAGGTGTGTTATCCTGTTTTGTTTTGTTTTGTCTTTTTAATTTCAACTCAACACCACATTTTTACCCATTTACTAGGACACATTAGGCTTGGCAGTGAACTAATTCTGGCAGCCCCAGAACACTGTGGTATTCCTGCAGATAACATCAAACGAGACAAGTAGAGCAAAAATCTAGAGTGAACTAGAATGTGTCTTGGGGAGGAAAATCCTAATCAGGATCAGAGGTTTATGAAAATTTTAAATAACATAAACATTGTTGATTTCAGGGAATTCAATGAAATGTACAAATTTAAGATAGATAAAAATATATATTAAGGAAAATCTTGACCGGTACAAACTCAATATCGATCTCCCAAACAGATAGGTTATTGTTTGTTTTGTTTTTTTTTTAAGTCAAAGATGAGAAGGCAATAAATGTTTGACAAAGTAAAGACAAGATTAATCAGAGTCAATAGCAAATAGGGAGAGAAGAGTCAGGAACTGAGTCATTGGGAAGTCCACATTGGGAGGCCAACCGAGAGCTAAATGTTGTGTGGAACAAGTCAGGAGAACAGTAATGAAGATAACACAGGAATTAAAGATTACAATCACTGAGCAGCCAGATCTGTTAGGGACATAGGCCTTGTCTTCATAGGTCATTTCCCAAGCCCAAACAATCTGCTGCAATGAAACAGCTTCAAACTCTTCACCCTCGGATCTTCATGTTCCTTTGATGGATGCTTAAAATTCCTCTCACAGAATTTAGTCTGAGATTACACAACAGTAAGTAATAAATTGTAAAATGCCTCAAGGGTAACACTGTGTAAAGTTCATATTTGAATAAAATTAAGTATTTCAAATGAAAGATTCTGTATGATATAGAAACCTAGCAACCTGAAACTAAGCAAAAGATGAGAAGAAGGGGGAAAGAGGTGTCATATGCAGGAAGTTGGAGTTTATGGGAGGTTGCTTATTTTTGAAAGTTTACCTAGCTTGGTCTGCCAAGAAATATGAGGGTTTTAATTTCATCATTAAGGGCCCATTTAGTGAACACCTAACAGGTGCCAGGCCTTCTGTTACAAGTCCTGGTCATGTACTGAAAGACAGGTAGTATATATTCCCCCAGTCTAGTGCGAGAAACATATCAGCAAACAATCCTATAACTGCAAGGCTATGGAGGCCCATAAACAAAACACCCTGAGTGCACACGAAAGGATGTGACTTCTTCAGAGAGTAGAGTATGGTTCTTCTACCTTCATTGTTTCTTTGTCCTCAAACTGGTTCAATCTGGTTCCCCCCACCGACACTTAACAGTTCAAAAACAGTTTAAAAAGTCAACAAAGAATACACAAGTTGATTTATTTAAAAAGCTACTTTTTCCACATTCATCTTTTTCATTATTCCAGATCCAGGTGAAAAGCTAATTCCTGTAAGTAGCCTACTTTGGGTTGCCCTTAGGATGATGATCTTGCCTAAGTTATACCTTAGGAAGTTAAATATAGCACCCCTAAACTGAGCTTGAGGTTCTGCCAATGCTAGATGTGTTTCCGGGGAGGACCACCACACGCAGTTGATGTTCACCTGGACACAAAGACTGAAGGAGGCAAACTACAAAATGGCAGCAAAGTAGATGGATATTACAAACACCTCCTCCCAGGACAAAACTGAAGTTACAACTAAAATGTAGAACAAAACCCGAATAGCCAACCAAAGACTAGCTGAACATCAGTTTTATAATCAAGGGTTTATGAAGAAGCCATATTGGGACTGGTAGGATGGGCAAAGATACAAAAAGGGCTGGCCCTGATCCCATGGTCTGTGGCTGAGATTCCAGTGAATATCTCAGCTTCAGGGATCCCTCGTGAGGGGTTGGGCTTCAACCCAAAGCTAGACTCCCCATTCCAGAGCATAAGGACTGGGAAGAGGAGCTTAGTTAACATCTGGAAGTAAAACTCAGTGGGGATACTGTCTACTAGGGAGGGACAGATGTCAGCTAAAGATGTAGGCAACTTCTTAAAGCGCCAGCACACAAATTCTCATTGGCAGCCTCTCACCCTGGTTTCTGGAATAGGGAGAGCAGAGCAGACAAGTGTCATGTGAGGAAAGACTGGAGTTTCTAGTTTTTGGGAGAGATCTGAAAGGACAGCTACCAAGATACCTGTGCTGAGTTTCTCTCCCACACCACAAATACCATCTTTTTAGGTGGAGCACTCCCTGTTTTATGACATCTGCTGAGGAAAAGCAATAGACTTATTCTCTGGCGCCCTTGTCACCCCACCCTGAAGAGCTCAAACCCTACTGAGGAGTCAACTGCCTAAACAGGGGTTTAGCATTCTGGACAGACTCAAGGGATACAAGTGACTATTATGTGGCTCTGGGGCAGATGCCACTCCTCCTTTCTTCCTCCAAGTCTGAGAAGTGTTCATGTGAGTCCACTGGTACCACCCTCTAGGCTTCAGGTGTCCTCACCCTGTTGTGTTCTTGCTACCAGCAAAATCTGGGACAAACTGAGTTGTGTGGCTTTAGGATGGAGACCATTTTTTCCTCACATGCTCAACTAATGCAGAGCCCTATCTTTATATAGCCAAATCTTGGTCTGATTGGGCCTAATAAACTCTGCTGGTCTCACCCTGATGATTTTCTGAGACCTTGCCCAACCACAAATGTCTGTGGGCTCCTAGACTTGAATACACTGGGACATTTGTTGAGTGCCTTCAGACTCAGCACTGGCACTGAGATTGAACCTGTATCATTTAGGTGAACACCACTCACCCCTACCTAGTGACTCACTAAGAACCTACCTCATGCTACCTGAGTACTGTCAGAGATTCTTTCAGGGACTGGGAGTAACAGACAGCCATCAGGCAGAGGCAGATGGAGGCAGATCTCTGGGTACCTCAGAACTTTTGCTGATTTTCCCCCAGGCCTGGGCCTGGTGCTGGAAAAACCCAGCCTTGGTGCATATCTTGCTCCTTTCCATGCACACACAGGCACAGGCAGCCAGAAACTGTGGATCACTTTTTAGCTTCAAATAAGTGGCCCAGGGCCAATTACAGGCAATGTCTGACACTGGTCTGCAATAGAGTCTCTCCCACGAGGCCCCAAAACCAACACACCGAATTGCCAGCTTCAGACAATATTAGAACAAGATCCCATTAGCTTCACAAGCAATATATCCAAAGGGAGGGCTAACCAAACTAGACCTTGCTGAGGTGAATTCTGCTTTGTGTGGCTAGCAACTGCACAGCAATCAAGGGGTTGATCCTCATAGTCAGCCAGCCTCAGGGTCAACCCTATGCATGAATGGGATAATAGCAATCAAGACCAACTACAATAGGAGAGCTCACATAATCCACACAAGGGACATCCTTAGAGGACCCAGGTCTGATGATCAAAAAGACTGTACCTCTGAATCTCACAGAACACTTACTACACAAGTCCATCTTACCAAGACTGGGGTCATAGTAGATCGACCTAATCAATATAAACAAATACAAAGGTGCAGACACAATGGGGAGACAAAAAACATACCCCACATAAAATAACAGAAGCTATCTACAGAAAAAGATCTAAATGAAATAGAGGCAAGCAATTTACCAGATACCGAGTTTAAAAAATGGTTATAAGGATGCTCAAGGAACTTAGTAAAAACTTCAAGGAATGTAGTGATAACTACAACAACTTGAAAAAAGATATAGAAATCATCAAAAATAACCAGTCATAAATGAAAAATGAAATATCTGAAATAAAGAATACACTAGAAGGAATAAACAGTAGGCTGAATGTAGCAGAAAATCAAATCAATGAATTAGAAGAAAAGGTGGAAAAAAATCAGAGCAGCAAAAGGAAAAAAAATAATTAAAAACTAGATAGTTTAAAAAATCTTTTGGACAACATGAAATGTAACAACATTTACATCATAGTGGTATCAGAAATAAAAGAAAGAGAACAAGGAATAGAGAACCTGTTTGAAGGAATAGTAATAGAAAACTTCCCTAATTTGGTAAAGGAAAAAGTTCACACAATTTCAGGAAGCACAGAGTCCCAATGAACTCAAGATGAACTCAAAGAGACCCATACCAAGAGACATCATAATTAAAATGCAAAGGTTAAAGAAAAAGAGAGAATCTTAAAAGCAGCAAAAGAAAGACAGTTACCTAGAAGAGAGCTCCCATAATACTGTCAGCTGATTTCTCAACAGAAACATTTCAAGCCAGAAGAAATTGGTGTGAAATATTCAAAGTGATGAAAAGCAAAAGTATAGAACCAAGACTACTTTAGACAGCAAGTATGTCATTTAAAATGTAAGGAGAAATAAAGAGCTTCTCAGACTACACAAAGCTAAAAGTGCTTGTTTACCAGCAAGCAAGTATTATAAAAATGTTAAAGGTTTGTTTTGAAGAGGAAGAAGAAAAGGGGGTCAAAAAGAGGAAGAGAAGGAGGAAGAGGAATAAGAAGAAAGAAGAGTAGAAGGAGAGGAAGAGAGGGACATAGTTAAAAAGAATAAAATGGCAATAAATATGTACCTATTAGTAATCACTTTAAATGTAAATAGCTTAAACGTTCCAATCAAAAGACATAGGGTAGCTGAATGAATAAGAAATCAAGACCCATACATATGCTGTCTATAAGAAACTCACCTGAGAACAAAAGTTACACACACATTAAAAGCAAAGGAATGGGAAAAGCTATTTCATTTAAGTGGAAAGAGAAAAAATATGGAGTAGCAATACACATAGTTGATAAAATAATCTTTAAAAAAAAAGGATATAGTAAGTGCCAACACAAAAGACACTACATAATGATAAATGGAGCAATCCAACAAGAGGATATAACCCTTGTAAACATTTATGCACCCAACATAGGAGCACCTAAATATATAAAGCAAAACTTGTGGATATAAAGGGAGAGATTGACAGTAGTACAGTCATAGTAGGGAATTTTAACATAGTATGGACATCAATGAATAGGTATTCCAGACAGAAAATCAACATGAAAATGGTGGCCTTAGATGATAAATTAGACCAGATGGATTTAATAAATATCTTCAGAGTATTTCATCTCAAAGCAGCAGAACATACATTCTTTCCAAGTGTGCATAGAACATTTTCTATGATAGACCACATATTAGGACACAAAACAAGTCTGAATACATATAAGAAGACTGAAATCATAGCAAGATTTTTTTTACCATAATGGCATGAAACTAGGAATTAATTACAAGGAAAAAACTGAAAAATGAAGATACCAGACTAAATAACATACAACTAAACAATGAATGGGTTAACAATGAGATCAAGGAAGAAATAAAAAGATACCTTGAAACAAATAAAAAAGAGAACACAACAATGCAAAAATCTACGGGACAAAATCTATGAAAAAGCAGTCTTAGGAGGGAATGTCATAGCATCACAGGTCTATCTCCAGAAACAAGAAAAAGTTCAAATAAACAATCTAACTTTACACTTAAAGGAACCTGAATAAGAAACAAAGCCCAAAATGAGTAGAAGGAAGGAAATAGTAAAGATCAGAGCAGAAATAAATGAGAGTTTAAAAAACAATAAAAAATGTGAATTAAAGCAAGAGCCAGTTCTTTGAAATGATAAACAAGATTGACAAACCTTTAACCATATGCCTCAAGACAAAAAGAGACCCAAATAAATAAAATCAAAAATGAAAGTGGAGAGTAACAGCAGACACCAATGAAATGCAAGGAATTGTAAGAAAATATTATGAACAACTGTATGCCAACAAATTGGACTATCTGAATTAAATGGATAAATTATTAGAAACATATAATCTTCCAAAACTGAATCAGAAGAATCAAAAAATCTGAATAGACCAAATATAACTAATAAAATTGAAACAGAATCTATTAAACTCCCAACAAAAAAAGTCCTAGACCAGATGGTTCACAGGTAAATTTTACCAAACACTGAAAAACAGAACACATATCTTTCTCCGACTATATCCAAAAATTCAAAAGAAGGAAAGACTACCAAGCATTTTATGAGACCAGCATTATCTTAATTCCAAAACCAAATGAAACACTACAAAGAAAGAAAAGTATACGCCGTATCTCTGATGTACCTAGATTCTAAAGTCCTCAACAAACTATTAGCAAACTGGATCCAGCAATACATTTAAAAGAGTATATACCTTTCCCTGGCCAGCATGACTCAGTTGACTGGGCACTGTCCTGTAAAGCCTAAGGTGGCCAGTATGATTCCCAGTCAAGGCACACGCTTGTGTTGCAAGCCCAGGCACCAGCTGGGGCACATGCAAGAGGCAACAGGTGAATGTTTCTCTCTCATATAGGTGTTTCTCTTTCTCTCTTTCTCTCTCCCTTCCCCACTCTCAAAAAATAAATAAATAAAATCTTTTAAAAATATCATATACCTTGATCAAATGGGATTTATTCCAGAGACACACGGTTGGTACAATATCAGCAAATCAACTAACATTCTAAACCACATAATCAAAATGAAATATAAGGTCTTGAGAAAGAATAAATATGTTGGAAAATCACTCTACCTCATATCAAATTTTATTATATAAGTCCATAATAATCATAACAGTATGGCACTGGCATAAAAACAGACATATAGATCAAAGGAAGAGAATAGAGAGCCCAGAAATAAATCCACATCTTTATGGTCAATTAATATTAGACAAAGGAAGCAAGAACATACAATGGGTTAAGATCAGCCTATTCAATAAATGGTGTTCAGAAAATTAGACAGGTATGTGCAAAAAAATGAAATTAAATGACCTTCTCATATCATACATAAACATAGACTCAAAATCAATTAGAGACTTAAATGTAAGTTCTGAACCTTTAAACTTGCAGAAGAAAAAATGGCCAAAAAATAAGCATTTCTTATAGCAATATTTTTTTTCTGATCTATCTCCTCAGGCAAAAGAAACAAACAAACAAAACAAAAAAAAAAACAAATAGCAGTACATCAAACTAAAATGTTTCTGCACAACAAAGGAAGCCATAAATAAAATTAAGGATAATCCATTGAATTAAGGAAAATATGTGCCAATGATACATTTCTTAAAGGGTTAATATCTAAAATTTATAAAGAATTTCTTATAAAACTCTCCACCGAGAAAACAAACAATTCAATTAAAAATGGTCAAAGGGCCTGAATAGACACTTCTCCAAAGAGTACATACAGATGGCCAATAGACATCTGAAAAGATGCTCAATAATACTATTCATCACAGAAATGCAAATTAAAACCACAGTTAAATATCACCTCACATCTGTAAGAATGGCTAGCATCAATAAATCAATGAACAAGTGCTGGCAAGGATGTAGAGAATAGGGAATCCCAGAGCACTGTTGGTGAGAAGGCATATTGTTGCCCTCACTGTGGAGAACAGTATGGAGAGTGCTCAAAAATTAAAAATGGAACCACCTTATGACCAGCAATTTCTATTTTGGGAATATATCCCAGGAAATCTGAAACACTGATTTGAAAGAATACATACACCTCTATATTCATGTCAGTGTCATTTATAATAGCCAATACTTGGAAGCAACCCAAGTGCCCATCAGTACATAAGTGGATAAAAATGCTGTGGTATATTTACACAATGGAATATGACTCAGCCATGAAAAAGAGGAAATTTTACCTTTTGTGACAGGATGGACAGACCTGGAGAGTATTATGCCAAGAAAAATAAACCAGTCATAGAAAGATAAATACCACATAATTTCACTTATGGTACATGTGGAATCTAATAAACAAAATAAAAACAGGCTCATAGGTACAGAGAACAGAGGCATGGAGTTAGGGGGATGGGTAAAAAAGTGAAGGTACTAAGCAAAAAAAAAAAAAAACCCTCATAGACACACATGACAGTAAGGTGATTACCAAAGGGTATTTGGGACAGGTAGAAAATGGTGACAAAAGGATACTTGAGTTTAGGTGGTGAAACAATATACAAATGATATATTACAGAACAGTGCTCTTGAAACATATGTAATTTTATGATTCGATGTTAGCCAAATAAATTCAATAAAAAATTTTAAAAATACCACACTGTCTTATTATAGCTTTACATTACATCTTCACAACTGAGAGTAACAAAGCCATTAACAACCTTGCTCTTCTTCAGGATTGCTTTTGCTCTTCTCAACTCTTTCCCAAACTTGTCAATCTATACCAATCTAGCCTGTCGGGATATCTTAAAAATCAGAATTACATTACAATTATGAGCAATAAATAGATAAATGTTTTAAAAGAAAGTTTAATAAGGCCCTCTCCTCCAAATCCTTAAAAGTTGAGAAATAAATTTTGTAATAAAAATCAAATATGATGGTAAAATGAGAGTTGAAAGGAGTGGCTATAACTCTCAGAGCCAAATGACCTGGCTAATATTTAATCTATAAATTAGGCATCACTGAATTGGGACAGACATCAAGTCATGGAAAGGTAGGCATGAATGGATGCTCTATATTTCCTTTGAAATTCTAATTTGATGTTTAATATAAATAAATAAATTTTAGAAATCTTGTAAAGGCTTGTGTCCTAAATATGCTGAATAGTTTACAACAACCAACACAGGTGCCACAATGACAAGTCATCATTTTTTTTCCCAAAGAGAATTTCCTCTATGAGTCTCATGGGGAAAAAGAACGCTGTTCAATGTTTCACAATGTACACATTATTCTTAGAAATGTTCTACATTTTTGGAGTAAAGGTAAGGAATTATAATTTGTCTTTAAAGATGGTACAGCAATACCCACAGAATCCAAAAATAAGTTTTGCATTTATTTCCTGTGAAATTGTTGAAAAATTATATTGTGCATATGGTGATCTTCATACCTAAACATTTTTCTTGACTTATATAATAATTTATGATTTCAAAAATATATAACATACATACATATTTATCATGAAAAATATTTGTAGAAGTAAAACCGTTATAATTTCCTGTTGAACTTTAATTTAGCTCCAGATTATTTCAATTTCATATCCAAAAAAACTCAGATAATTTAGAAGGTAATTGTCTTCTTCTGCATGAATGAAATGGTTAGGATTAACATAAATGTATTAAGAATCAGACTTTATTGACATATCCAGATACATCGGCTTAACATGCCAGATCAGATTATTTCTAATTTCCTGCACTAACATAATTGAGGAAAAGTAAAGAAATGTTTCAATAGCACAGTGTGGTAAATGAGTAATCTTTTCAAAACTGGCTGCCCAATTCCAGATTTTAATAATATTAATGAGGAACTCAACCATATTGAGCTTTTGGATTCCTCCACTGAATAAATAATTTTATGCCAACAAATTATGACTAACCATTTATAAATGTTATAACCATAAATTGCCTCATCAGTGATGGAGATAAGAATTTTGAGAAGAGAAAGCACAGTATAGTTGATGGAAGTAATGACTGAATTTTCTGATAAAGTTAGTAAACAACTGGCACTCACAGTCATAATTCTGAGCCATCACTTATACACCTGATATCAACTTTGAGAGTTAATTTCTCCAGGAACCTAAGCTTATGATTCATATTTTTAAAATAATAATAAACTAGGTAAATTCTTTCTTGTGACTGATATAAAAACAAAGAATGCAAACTAAATTTAATAACAGGATCTAATATCCACTGCTATAATTGATCACAATTAATGTTATGCCACCTTCAAATCAAACATGGCTTAAAATTGAAAAAGATACATTGAGAAATAAAGAGCATTATCTCTTAAAATGGAAGAAAATATAGTAAACTAAAATAAAAGAAACAATATCGGTTGCGAACACAGAAGGAAAATTCCTATTTTGACACTTAGTGAGTCTTTTTTCCTTTTGTTGCTCTACTTGGGTATTTCTTTCTACCTTGTCTTCCAGCTCAATGATTCAGTCCTCTGCTTCATCCAGCCTGCTTGTAATTCCTTCCAGTGTATTTTTTATTTCGGACACTATGTTCTTCATTTCTTCCTGGTTCTTGTTTATCGTTTCTATTTCCTTTTCATGCTGTTGTAGTTCCCACTCAGTTCCTTTTGGTTGTCACTGAGTTCTTTGAGCATCCTTACAACCATTTATTTTTAATTCTATGTCTGATAGATGCTTGCCTTGTATGCTATTATATGGACGTTGGTTAACAAAGCACTATTACCAGGCAACCAAACCTACACCAGGAAAAAGAACCACCCTACCACATCAACAATCTCAACTGCAGTTGAGCAAAAATCAATAAAGGTGAAGAGATTACAAATATTATAAGATATGACAAAGGGACTATGAGATGACTAAAAGGGAAAATATCATTGTGGGAAGATGCAGGAGAATTGATAACAGCAGGGAAGAACCAAGTCAAAGAAAAGGAGAGAATAAAATTTAAAACATAAGTTAAACATGGAAGGGTGATGGGAACAATAGGGTAAGAAAAGGGAAGAGTATATTATGAGGTTTAAAGTAAAATTGAAAAGGTATTGGATTAACAGGAGCAAAATTGAATAAAAACTACAGCAGGTTTGATAGCAATGACAGCTGATTGAAGTTTAATACAGGTGGAATGGGAATAACGATATTAAACAAAAGAGAAAACTGAATATGAGATGTCTACTGATGAAAAATGATTTTGAGAGGATGGGGAAGCAAACTAATAAGAGTAAGGAGTAAAGCCCAGGTTGAGAGAGGGGGGAAAAATGAAATAAAATTCCTCACTCAAATGATCAGGTGCAGGGGGAAGGCAAAATGGAGTAAGATAGGAGGAGTATTCTATGGCATTTAAAATATAAACAAATAGTGAACAAATAGGAGTTCCATTGGAGAAGTACAGCAATAACCATGGTATTTCACTCAACTAGCCACTGTTTATAAAAGGTGGAAAAGAAATATGACTCTCATAAGAGGGGAAAGAGAATGTGAGCTGACTTAAGAAAGAAGAGTGCTTATGTGAGGTTAGGTGGAGAAGAAATAGTGAGAGTAAGGGATAGGAACATGGTGTAGTGTGGAAAAAAATAAAGTTTACAACAGTAATAAAGCTCAGGAAGATGGTGAAATGGATTAAAACCAGGGAAGGGTGTTGTGTGGGATTTGGAATAGCAATAATATGATTAAAAATATATAATCTGAATAAAAGGAATAAAATGCAAAAGACCAAGAGTAGTGAGTTATTTGGAATGCAAGTGAACTGAAAGAAGAAAAATTAAAATGTGATATGAAAGGGAGCAAAACAAACAAAAAAGCAAACAGAAAAAAAACGAAAACATACAAACAAAAAAACTAAACAAATGAAGAGAAATTTATTTTAAAAATGTAAGTTCCGATGAAGAGCAAGGTGAAATTTGTTTCAGTTGTTGTTATTCGCCTTCTGACTTCTTTCTGGACCTATTTCTGGTTTTCTCTCAGCTCCAGGTCTAACTGTCTTACTCTTAGAAAAAGAAAAAAGCCCCCTGCTGGTTGTTAAGCCGACCTAGCCAGTTTTGCAGGTCTTCCCACTCCAGCAAGCAGTAGGAGGTTGGGCTCAGTTTTCTCTTTCAGTGGTTTCCGCAAGGAAAGGGAGCTCAGTCTGGGCTACAATAATCACATGCCCAACATGCCCTCAGAGCACTGTGCAGCCTGCACTGCCCACTCTGCACAGTTGCACCAGCCAGGAGCTGATAAAACACCTCTCTTGGCACCCTTTTGATCAGTCCATGAGGTGCACTAAGTGGGAGCAAATCACAACCACTATCTTTCCTCCTTGTTGGCCCAGCAGCTATATGTGCAAGGACCCTGCTCAGTACTCCTCAGATCCCCTTTTGAAAAAAGTCTCTGTGGGCCCTGGCTGGTGTGTCTCAGTGGACTGATTGCCGGCTTGCCAACCAAAGGGTCACGGGTTGGATTTCCAGTCCAGGGCACAAGCCTGGGTTGCATGCCAGGTCCCCAGTAGGGGTTGTACAAGAATCAACCACACCTTGATGTTTCGCTCTCTTTCATCTTTTCTCCCTCCCTTCCCCTCTCTAAAAATAAAAGTCTCTGTGGGTGTAGCTGCCGCTGGGAGCCATTGCCACATACTCCTCTATCTCAGTCATGGCCAGTTGCAGCCCATCTCTTCTCCAAGCTTCAGGTGCCACCAAGACCCCCCCACTCTCTGGCACTTTCCCTTCCAGTGACCACCACACCAGCTTGAGTGTGCCACCAGTTGTGTGCATGTGTGCTGTCTCTTTTTACCCCTGTGACTTTATGAGTTCAAACCTCTACTGGCTAGGGTCTCCAATTTCCCTGCCTTGGGAGGGGAGGGAACAGCTAGGCTGCTATCCCTGACCCAACTCTCCTCCAACATACCAGCGTCAGATGCAGTCTCTGGCACCAGGCCTGAGGAGTTTTCCCTTGGCCTATAAGACATTCTTATCGCCCGTTTTGAAGGGTCCTCTGCACACGTTGGCTTCTAAATTTCATACCAGCTGAGATTCTGTTGGCTTTTCACCTGGATTTTCATAAAATGGGGTGAGTGTCCCAGTTGCGTGCATGAGCAAGTGGGCTCAGCTCCTGCCTACATAGCCGCCATCTTCCCCCCGATGTCTATCTTAATATCTGACACAGAAAACATTTTCACTCAGACATCTAGATGAATGAATATGGAAATGATTGGTTTGTGGTATTAATCACTTCCTAACCAGCAATATAAATGCATGGGCCCAGGGAGGAGAGGAGGCCATTGCGTATGAACATGGAGGAGGTATTAGAATAGCAGAGATAAAGGAAAACTCTTAGAAAACAACGACTACCTTTTGAGAATGAGAGGAAAAATAGGACATGATGAAGAAGAAAACAGATTCAGGAACTACTATGCTGTGAGAAGTGTCCAACATGCAAAATTAAAAGACAGTGAGAACTAAGGAAAGAATTAGGGACTCTCAATAACAGTTTCAGGAGAAGACTGGGAACAGATGTTATGCTGTCAGGTAATGAACAGTGAAGGTAGTGAGGTTCTAGAAGAAGTGAGTGGAGAGGAGGACTGCAGAGGAGGCTTGATGATATGTGGCAGGTGGAATAGATTCTCAGCAATGGAGGACGAGGAAAGTGGGCAGATCCTAGAGGCAGATGGGCTGACCAGCTGCCGGCTTTTCAGGAAGGTTCCCAGATAGTGATTCAATGCTGGAGCCTGGCCTGCTTTGTAAATACCCCTTCTTTCCCCGAAGCACCTTGCATGTGAAGAGTTGTTCTAAAGTAAAGCCTGAACATCATGGGTAAGGGAAGTCCCTGTTCAGGCTGAGGGAAACTAGTCAATAGAGAGATTCACAGCAAAAAGGATTCTTTATTTTTAAATTAAAATTGGAGTAATAGGGAAACACTGAAAATATGCATAATAAACTTTAAAATATAATGTTTTAAAGTTATAAAGTGATATCCACTTGTTTTCCATAAAAAGAAAAAATCATCATTGCAAGAATAAACCCCCCACCCCCAAAAAAGCACCTAAAGGTAAAATATCCAAATATAAACCACGGCCTTTTTCACAGAGTAAATTTCAAGGAAAGGTTCATCAACCAAAAGTAATTTAAAAAATTAAGTCATTTCTTGAGTCTCTTGAAGTACATTAAAAGAGGTCCAATCCATGGCTGCTGCAATGCCTCAAGTCGAGTGTTGGTATATTAAGTGACAACTCTGAATGCAGCTTGGACTATCAAAAGCTTTAGGAGTTTTTGACAAAGACTTGAAAATCGGGTACTTCTGTGGCTATTTCAAAAGCCTTTGGGCAATACAATAGTGTGTCAGTTAGGAATTTTAGGTGCAAGTGATTAGAATGCAGTTTAACTAAAGTTATCAATGGACCCTCTATCTAAGAGGTGGAGATGGTCTCATGTAGTCTTGGACCCATGGACATGAACAGTTCACACTCTTCCTTCTTATCCAGTTGCTTCACTCTTGCAGTTCTTTGTCTCCCATTTTGCTTATATCAATATTAGTGAAAGAATCTAATTGGCTAATTTAGGTCACTAGATTTATGTGCAACCTAATAAGAACACCATGCAATGCTAAAATTGGTCCAGGCAGAACAGCATGTCCCTTTCTGCAGTCAAAGTTAATTTTCTAGAGGAATGGGTGGAGAAATATTGTTCAACAGAGAAGAAGCAAAAACAATAGCTAACACATTCCACTACTGAAGGAATTAAATAGACACAGTGCTGGTTTTTGCTGGGGTGGTGTCTAATCCTGCCTTTGAAAATGAAGTGAAAATGACAGGAGGGGAAGAGTTTTCTGCAATGGAGAGAGATGGACTGGGACTGGAGAGAAGAGATCCCCATGCATGCCTTCATCAGATCACTCCACCCCTACGGAAAATGCATCATTGTACAGAGATGATCTCCAACTCTAAAACTATTTTTCTCTACGAGGCAATAATAAACAAATTTGTTAAGTACAGGAAGAAAAGGCAGGAAGAAAGAGAGATGTGCGTTATGGGGAATCAGACAGTGTCTTTGCTCTCTGTTCTTTGCTTTCCATTTCCCTTCCTTTCACTTGCATAAAAAAACAAGAAAAAAATTTTGTACGTGCTTTGATAATCCATGGTTTTCCACAACCCTTTCATAACCACCTTGCCCATAATTTTCATTAACATTCATTTCACTTTTCTTATTGATTTTTCCCCTCTTATTTTGAAAGAGGTTGGGGCATATAAATATGCTTCACATAGATGAAGTCATAGAGATCAATTTTTCACCATAAACTAATCCACTGTGAACTTTGAGCATTAAATTCTATTTCTAAGATGGTTCCATTTCTCTAAGCAGGAGAGAGGATGGAACACCTTGGGCTTAGAGACAGAAGCTCTGAGAGTGACCAGTTCTGCCACTGGAGGTTTTGAGGCTGCCCTAAATCTCATTGTCATTGTCCACGAAAATTGAAACGGTGCCTCTTCTCTCACAGGGGGTGCTAAGGATGAAGCAAGAAACAATGTATACAAGCTCATAATAAATACTAGAGAGCCAGACAAATGTAGGACATTACACGATGCCTCTGTGGGTTGGCAGTAGGCCTTCCACAATGTCGACCTTGGAAGAAGCTCTGCTAGACCAGTTTAATCTGTCTCTAGGTGGCCTTGATGTTACATGGGTCCTAGAATTCACCTACCTGTAAACAATAGTCTAGAACAGATATCTTTCAGGACACAGACTTTGCTTATCTCCATTATAGGAACTGGACATAATTTATTTATATCCATTTTCCTAATGACCTCATCAACCCTGCTCACTTCCCTGTGAACAAGAAGAACGAGATTCCCACTGCCTAGATTCTGACTGCTCCAGAATTATCTAGTCACAGACACTGCCCAGGTTCCTCTCTATGCAGAACCTTGACACTGTTTTCTGTCTTGCTGCTCTTTTGAGTAAAGTGATAAAAAATTGTCTGTGCAAGTGTAGGTGGGTGAGGGATTAAAGGAAAAAACGAAATAATTACAATGACCATCATTGAGTGTTTTCTATGAATTAGGTATGTTGCTAGATGCTTTATATATATATATTATTTCATGCTATCCTAACTGTAAAATTTTTAGATAGGTAATAATACATATGAATAAACTAGGACAGAGAAAATGTATCCAACACACCCAAGGTCACCCTACTGGTGAGTGACAGAACCTAATTGTCCTGAGTCTACACTTGGTGCTCCTAACACATGTACTAGAGCTTCACTTCCCAAAATGTAGCCTTGAATAGGAGTGCAGGCCTCTCCTGAGAGTGTGTTAGGAATGCAGACATTCAGGCCTTACCCCATACCTACTAAATCAGAATCTGAATCTTGACATCATCCCCAAGGAATTCACAAGCAAGCTAAGACTTGAGAAGCCCTATACTAGATTTCAAGATAAAAGATAAGTGGATAGAGAAATTCTAGTAAAACTCTTTGAGGATTTTGGGAAATATAAAGTCATGATTTCGTACAGCCAATTACAGTCAAATACATTCTGTTCAGCTGTTGAACTGTAGCATCAATAACTAAAGGACTCCTTAGAAACTCTGAATGTAAATATCAGAAGAATATACCCACTTCATAAAAGAAGGTATTGATCTCTGTAGAAAATAAAAAGTTTCTGAAATGTTTGATTAAAAATAAAAGTTTATAACACAGAGGTAAAAGGATGGACAATAACACCCACGGGCCTTGCATTAGTTAAAGGTTTTCACTCTGTCTTTTTTAGGAATATGTTGCTGAGAAAGAATAAAATGCAGACCCTAATGGCTCTGGCAAAAGCTATTCTTGTTTATCGATTACCACCAGGACTGAATTTTGGACTCATGTCCTGGTAGACATTCAGACTGCCAAAATTGAAACTATGCATAATACATTGAGCAAAAGATGCTATGAAATTTAAAAAGGCAATAAATTTAGAATGAGTAAAACTAAAGTGCTTCTTTGTATAGTACACTTTGTGTATTACCCAGAGCAGGGCATTTAGATGATCGCTGAGGTAGGAATAAAAAATGAGTTCTTTCCCCACAGTGATTCATAGCCATAAACAAGAGAACAAAAAATGCCCCAGACAATCCTGTGAATGAAAGTTTGAGTCAATCCACTGTGGGAGACAGGAAAACAAGTTGCCAAATCAGGTAAAATGGTTTCACAAATGTAATCCATTCTACAACTGTAGTTTTTGGGTCCTTACCAGAGGAAACAAAGATACATTAACTGTGATTGAAATGGACAGAGGAGCTCCACTGTCTTTCTTGGTCTTAATCCCTACTATGTGAGATGGGTTTTGAGGGAGGCTGGTGAGGGAGGCTGGTGAGGGAAGCAGGATGCGGAAACAGCTGGGGACTAGCTGAATTCAAAGGGCAGCCTGAAGACCAGTAGGGGGTAGATAGGGGACCTGGTCAATTTCTAGCAGCACCGTTTTTTTCTGACCTGGAAATATAAAGAAACAGCTGTGCTTTGAGCCTAGGTCCCTGTTTAAACCTCAGGACTGGCCATAGCTCATTTGTTCCCTAATGAAATCCAGAGTGGACACTTTTATATTGGGAGTTCTCTGTAATCTCCTGTCCAACAAATAAAAGTCCACATCAACATCTGGCCCTGCAGTGAAGCCCAATACATCATTTACAAAATGCAGGAATACTGTGAAGATTGATTCAGGCAGTAAGAGGCTGGTTTAAAATCTCTCTGGAGTATACGAGTAAGCTGCACCTTTATTTAGAATAGCCTAATGCTCGTAAAAGAGGACTTTCATTACTCCGTGATGATCCCAAACTTTCTGTGTTAGTCATGTGGGCTCCACTGTGTAGATGGAACACTATTTCTCCATAGGTTTTAATTTTCTTAAGTGTGTGCTCTACAAACACTACTTTTTCAGCTTGTTTGCTTATTGTCTGTTGGTTTTGGGTGAGGTAGCTGTTTGATGTGCTTTGGAGCCCCAGCTACTGGGGCAAGCAGTGCCTTCTGGTTAATCCTGGGTTAGTTAGGCTCCTCTCTTTATTAGTTTTCTATTGCTGCTATATCATTTACCACAAGATAGAGGCTTAAAGAAACACACATTTTTATATCACATGTCTGTAAGTCAGATGTCCAGGTTGGCTGGTTTCTCTGCTCTGGGTCTTGTAAGCCCACAGTCCAAGTGTTGGCTTGCTGGCTTTTTATTGAAGGCTCTAGGGAGGAATCTCCTTCCACAGTCTCTCAGGGTGTGGCAAAGTATAGGTCCTTTCGGTTGTATGACTGAGGTTTCTGATTGCTGGCTGTCAGCTGGGTCTGCTCTTAGCTCCTAGAGGCCTTTCCATGTTTACACATGTGACCCCTAATCTGAGAGCCAATCGTGGCACCTCAGATTCTGTGCACACTTGGAATCTCCATGACTCCCTTTCAGCTGCATGCCTCTGCTTCTAGCCTGAGAGAGTTCTATTCTTTTAAGGGCTCATGTGATTAGCTTGAAAGCATCTGAGCAATTCAGAATAGCTTACCTATTCTGAGGTCCATCATCTTGATTATATCTATAAAGTCTCTTTTGCCATGTAATGTAACATATTCCCAGGTTCCAGGGATCAGGGCATGGACATTTGGGGAAGGAGAGTAGGAGCGTTCTTCTGCCTACTCTAGTCTTTGAATGAGGACAGGTGCTGAATTGTTATGCACAACCAGTGCACCATGAAGAGGAGTCACTTCTGGGACTATCTTGAGAAGAAAAATGATCTAGCAGCAAAATATATTTTTCTCTGGGTCTACTGCAGTTTTAGAATAGTAAATACTTTGTCTTTAAAATAGCTTGAAATATCTTGATTCTGTTTAATAATAAACATCTATAGTATGTATAATACTTTATGCATCCAATACTCTTTTTGTGTATGTACTCCTTAAAAAAAAAACATCAAATCCAGGGGTTACATTATGAGTCTAACTTTTCGAATTAAAAATATGGAATTTAGGAAGGGTGAATAACTGGTCTTTTTATTATAAATGCATGCTAGAGATAGTTTCCAAACATAGGGACTATCTGAACCCCAATATAGAGTTTACTATATCACATCAATTTGCACAAAATGTTATTCATAGAAACCATGATATAATAAAATCATAAAAAGTGGAGCAAAAGGGAAAAAACCACCGTGTAGCTCTCAACATACAAAAATTACAGTGCCCTCCTAACTTGGTAAACATAGAAATAAATAAAGTAGAATGCTTGAAATGTTTTTGTAGGTTGCAAAGTTCAAGCTTTTTATTAAAAAAAAAGAGTAGTTATATACATTCTCTAACCTTTATCTATTGAAACCATTGTTCTAAGTCTAAAAGGTAAAAATTTATTACTAACTACTATATTTTTTCCTGGTTATTTTCTTTTTCTATTTTTTTTTTTTTAATCCTGGCTTAATCGACAGAGGAAGGATGTGAAATCCAGGTCATGGGTATTTCTCTATAACTGCTCAGACTCCAAATGTCAGATTCAAATATTGATAAATGAAGAAACCATTTTGACTCCCATAGAGGCCCTGAGAAAGGGTATAGTATCTTACACAATCTGACCAAATGCACACAAAACAAGCACTTGAACGAATAAATTATTTTGAATGAGTTTTTTAAATGTTTTAAATTTATTTATTTTATTTTATTAGATTCAATGAGAAAAGGTTGATGCATTTATTTTTAGAAAGCATGAAACCTTTTTAAGTACACAGTGAGTGATTGATACAGGATTAGAAATTTGTTTTTGATAATAATTAGTTCTGTATAAATCACTTTATATAAAATGTATGGAGAGTCAGAAATCATACTGGGGAAAAACATAATAATACAACAAGAGAATGTGGTTTCCAAACTATTTGCAGGTTTAAAAAACTTCTTCCTGAATGTATTTAATTCCTATAAGTACTACCATAAAATGACAAGAACTAGAGTAATATAAGCTCTTGTTAACTGAGAATTAAAAATAATCTTACAGTGAAACTGACAGAGTTTGGAACGAGGAGAAAAAGGGAAGGATTAAAAGATTTGAAAAAGAATAGGAATGCAGCTCTCTAACTCAGCACCAACTCTTGCAAAGAGAGCATATAAAAAAATGTATAATCTTCTCTGATTACAATTTTAAGGAAAACATGTAAAGAAAAAGACATTTTCCTTCAAAAATTCCAGACATGACTCAGGCAGAGAATAGATGTTAGTTAAATTCAACTGTGTATTTTCTCACTAAATGAGGTTGTCTGCATAATTTAGCTCAATTATTTTCTGGAGAAAAATCATAACCCTTGGT
>PVJI01010780.1:0-59013 GCA_004026765.1 Micronycteris hirsuta | reverse complement strand
TAGGTCAAAATGAATGACCCAGAGTGCAGCAGAGAGAGACAAAAAAGATGGAAATGCAGATAAGAGCCATAGAGACTTACTGCACGTGGTGAAATGATCTAAGATTTGATGAGAGTATCAGAAGGAGACGGGAGAGAGTAAAGAAGAGGTGGTATTTATAGGAATATCAGTATCACCTGGGCTTTGCATACTGTAACCTCACCTCAGCAATGGACAATTTCTCTTGCTTCCTGCCTGATGATTTAACACCTATGTGAGGTGTTGTGGGAACTTACTGGCACTCATGTATGTACAACACGGAAATGGGTGGGAGTTATGGGCAGCATTTTGACATCGGGGGTAGGTCCACATTGAGGGACCAATAAGAAATTGATAGATAAATGCGTCCCGTTTCATCTCCCAAGTGGACAACTCTGAGATGCAAATTTATAAGGCTCCTCAGAATATTCAATGGGCTTGAGCATCAGTTACTCTTAGGGGTGGCCTGCTTGATAATGCAGCCTTGTGAAGGCTTCCCTCCTATATTTCAGTCCTCTTTCCCTCGCTCCTGCTTTCTGGGTTTACTTCTCAAATAAACTACCTGTGCATGACCGTCTCAGTCCCAGCTTTTGGGGAGGATCAAATTGAGAAAAACAAAAATTAATGGATGCAATATGTCACATTAACAGATTAAAGGAGAAAAATCATATGATAATATATAGATACAGAGAAGTACTTTCATAGAATCAACATCTATTTATGGTAAAAACTAAAAAACAAACAAACACAAAATTTCCTTAGCCTGATTAACAAACATACTTGGCGGTGAAATATTCAATGCTTTTCCTTTGACTGATATTGTGGGCAGCCGTTTGTTGCTCATAGCCCAGTGAGGGGGGGAAAGAAAGAACCCATTTTGACTGTTTCAATAGAGGGAATTCAAGACACCAGGGAAATTATGACACAGGCAACGACAGCAGAGTGGAGAAACCCAAGGAGGGATGTGAACTTCACCCGGGGGTTAGAAACAGCAGGACGTCCTGGGGCTGCAGGGACCTATGGAGGGGGAAGTGCCATCAGAAGCTGGGCCCTCGGGTAGAGACCAGAGCCGTGATGGCACAGGGACCACTAGGGGAAGGGCTGTGCCTGGCAGGAGCTACAAACAGTGAGACATAGTGGCCGCCACACACTGCCCCAAATGAGGGACAGATCCCCTGTTTTCTCCCCTCCTTCTACATCCTAATCTTCCACCAGTTCCTCCCTTAGGTCACACTCAACTGGAAACCAGAGGATAAGAGAATCTGTTGGTGTAATACATCAATTTATTTCTCTTGAGGTGTACATCAAGGGGAAGCATGGGCAGTAGACCTGGAGGGCAGACAGAAACTGTGCAGTACACAGGCGAAAGAAAGAATTATCACGAAAGTCTGGAGACTAGCTACCTTGGGGGCAGGGTGGGGAGAAGTACCCTGGTGCCTTCTGAGTACTGGCAACATTCTATTTCTTGCCTAGGTCAGTCGTTACGTTTGTGTTTGCTCTGTAATTGTCTTTAATCCTCACATAAACTTTAGGTTCTCTTTTGTCTATGTAATATATCTCATAAAAAGTAAAAGAGAAAAAAGAAAATTCATAGACCCACATAACAGGAAAATTCAGACTAACTTTAAGTATTTTTTATCCAGAGGCTCAAACATTGCCAATAAGACCCTTCTCTGTCATCCCACCTCAGGCTGAGGGTGGCTGCAGCAATCTCACCTTTTACCACACTGATTCTATCACCCTTTCCCAGAACCTCCCGTAACTAGTGCATTGGCTTTTTCTCCATTCCATGCCCCTCCCTGAAGCCAATGGAGGTGGCCGAGACAGAGGAATCATACACACAATGCCTTTAGCAGAGACTGGAGGACATGTGAATCCTCTAAAGGGATCAGTTCCGGTAGACGGGAGAAACGGGAGGCACATACCAAATGGTCATTCTTCCACTTCATCAGTCCTTATCCAGCCAACTCTGGGCTGATGGGTCTCTCACGTCTGCTGTAATGCCTACTAGGACCTGAAGAAGAATGGGAAATGAGGGCATAGAAACTGAGCTCTTTTGTGGATTTATGTTTCTGTTCTGAGTCCTGACAAGTTATTGTTAAATAATACTCACTAGTTGATTCCAGGAAATACTATTGAATAATTGTTTAGGTCACAGGGTTTCTCTAAGTTGTCTGTTTTCCCCTCCTTCACCCAGCCACCTTAACAGGTCACTGTCACTACACCCAGCTCTGACAGGAATAAGAAATATAAGCTAACTCAGAGAGAGGCTCAATGGGTGAGTGATAGTAACTATTTTGTGTAGCATGGACCCTATATTTGGTTTATGGTATCTGTAAATAATAATTTCACATATTTTAAACGCCATTCTTTAATCATTTCTTTTGAACAAAAAAGGCACATGTGTCCTTCATGTCTACATCTTAATATATATTTATTCACTTTTTAAAAAAGATTTTATTTATTTATTTTTAGACAGAAGGGAAGGGAGGGAGAAAGAGAGGGAGAGAAACATCAATGTGTGGTTGTCTTTCACATGGCCCCCACTGGGGACCTGGCCTGCAACCCAGGCATGTGCCCTGACTGGGAATCGAACCAGCCATCCTTTGGTTCCCAGCCCACGCTCAATCCACTGAGCTACACCAGCCAGGGCCATATATTTATTAACTTTTGTTTTGAATCATACTATGGCTTAAACTTTTTAACTGTAAATTTAATTGTTGAATATATTTAATTAACCTCATTGGTATGATGAACACAGAAAAGCAGGCTCAGGTTGCACTTTGAGGAAGGATCCATCATTCCAGCTGCTGGGGATTCTGTCAGAGAGTGTTTTCAGCTGTCAGTCCCTGTAGGGACTGCCTCAGCTGTAAAGAGATGCGTTTCCCAAGAGCACACCTTTTGGGGTGGTGTGATGGTGAATTGTATGTGTTGATCTTGCTAGACCACTGTACCCACATATTTGGTCTAACTTTAGTCTAGATGTTTCTGTGAAGGTATTTGTTAGTGAGAGTAACATTCACATCAGTAGACTTTGAGTAAAGCAGACTGTCCTCCATAATGTGGGTGGGCCTAATCAAATTAGCTGAGGGCCTTAATGGAAAAAGGCTGAATTGCTCAGAAGCCGAGGCCATTCTGCCTTGCCACTGCCTTTGGACTCCATTTTGCCAGCCTACCCTGCAGATTTCACACTTACCAGGCCTCCACAACTGGGTGAGCTGATTTTTAAAATCAATTTTTCCTCTTTCTCATACTCTCTCCACAAATATATACATGAATATATATATTCTGTTCTATTTCTCTAGAGAATCCTGACTATATAGGTGGACTACATTTAATGACCGATCAAGGTGGGAATATAAAGGTCCAGTCACTTCAACCCAACATGAGAAGGCTCTGATGAGTCTGACCTGCCTTGAGCGCCCTCCAGAACGCTGGTCGGCTCAGGCTGTGGGTGTGTGTTGTGGCTGGACTTCTGTTCTCTCTAGCTTCCTTTCCCTTCCTTCTATCTGCTTTCTCCCGAGTAAACATACTGAATACCAAACTTCATCAGAGTCTGCTTCTTGGAAAATCTAGCTTACAACAAAAGGAAGTGGAATGTATAAAGAAAATATAATCTTCACTTTCCCTGAAAAAAATCTTTCAAATTCTAGAAGGAGAAATACAAGAGACAAAGGTGTTGAGGTCTGGGCCAAAAATCAAAATGACTCTGAAGGGAGTGCTCTAGTTTGGAAATAGAAAAAAAAAAGAGATAGTGAAAAACTTATCAAAGTGTTAATCTTTTCCATTAGGGTAGAAGACAGTGTTCTCCTTACACAGCTATTCCTGAGGTTTTAAGAACGAGAATGACTTGGACAGAGAGTTAGAGAG
The DNA here is from genome assembly GCA_004026765.1 of Micronycteris hirsuta. Classification (NCBI taxonomy): domain Eukaryota; kingdom Metazoa; phylum Chordata; class Mammalia; order Chiroptera; family Phyllostomidae; genus Micronycteris; species Micronycteris hirsuta. The sequence continues at coordinate 55,125 of PVJI01010780.1, read as the reverse complement.
CAAGAAACACAGAGGAAGCATTGGGTGTCCCAGGGAGATACCAAGGCCATGTCTGCATTAGAAGATGGGATGAGAGGTGTACTACATCTTTGGGGGAAAATAATAAGCAATACAAAAGGTGCTAAAAGCACTTCCCGTTCTTTCCTGCCCTCTCTCCTTACCCAATGTGCTGGGCTATTAGCGTTCTATGTTCTCACTCTAATCCATTAGTTTTAACTTATGGCATATATTTTTAAACGTTAAGCTTTTTTTTTTTGTATTGTGATTACCCCCCTAACTGCAGTCAATCACTCTGAAAATTAGCTTAACGTTAGGGCATTTCCACTTAGCTTATATGGTGGTGTTTGCGTCCTCAACTAGCCCAGACGTGTCTACTGTTGACTTACTTCTTTTACAGAGCGCAGGCTCCTCTTTTGGATTTCCTGATCAATTGTTTATCTCTGTGGATGTATTTCTTTTTGCCCATGTCATGCAGAAATGAAATATAATAGAGCAAGATAATACGATGAAAATTTAATGTGATAGAATCACCCTTTGAGAACTGAATTTGGGTTGTATTTCTTGCTGCCGTAGACTCAGATGGAGTGGGAGCTTCCCAGCTTCTCTATCCTAGGACGACATCCAAGTCTTTACTCCACAGTCCTGTCTTCCCCTTACTCTCAAACTGCCCCCCCCCCAACTATGATAAGGAGAGCCCAGATCTTAGGAACATTTTGGGGGGATTGATTTCTGTTTAAATGATGCACTGATATTTAGACTGTGGGGATAAAAGTCAGAAAGTTGTTAACCTTCAGCTGTGGGGTTGGGTGCTATTGACCAGAAAGAGGCATTGAGAGAACTTTCTGGAGTGATAGAAATGTCCTATAGTTGGATCTGGGTGATAGTTACATGAGAGCACACAAATGTAAATGCCATTGAACTGCACACCGAAGATTGGTGTATTTTACTGTATGTATGTCACCCCCCTATATATGTCTTTCTCTATTAGAGCCCTAATCTTGGAGTAAAAGACCTTTTATTTGTTTTACTGAGATATAATTGACATGTTGCTTAGTTTTAAATCTACACTTAATGATGTGATATATGCATATGCTGTATTATGAAATGATTACCCCAATAAGTTTAGTTAATACCCATCCCTACACATGTTTACACATTTTTTTTCTCTTGTAATGAACTTTTAAGATTTACTCTCTTAGCAATAGAAGACTTGCTGAGGTTGAGAATTCAACCTCTTTTGGAGTTCTACTTTTTTATTATAATTTAGACCTGGGTCCAATCCTGGCTTTTTTTCTGTTCTCTGCCTACAGGAGATGAGTCTCTTTATTGTTGTCAGGGAGAGCCACTGGCTTTCACATGATGTCTTAACAGGGTGATTAATGATCCTCAGCATGTCATTGCTTTCTTCAATGTATGGGGTGTACCCAGTGACAGCCAACAACTCCATAATCCTTATTGTGATTACTTCCCTGTACCTCTCACACACCTTGTAGATTGCACCTGGCAGTGCAGTCCCTTCTGCTGATATTCTATCCCAATTTATCACCCATGAGAGTTTTCAACAATTGCACTGCTACAGCAAGCCAGGGCCTATCCTTACTCTTCCTGCTACCAATAATGGGCTCCTCTTCGCCAGCCAGTCAGTGAGTGATTCAACTCCAAAATCCATTTGAGAATCTGCTTTGTAGGATCCTTTCCAGCACCAATTGCGGCAGATCAGGTTCTGGGAAACAGACTCTGAGATGTTGGTATTTCCTGCAGTATGTTTATTTGAACATGCTCTCTAGATCAATGCCTTTGAGGGAAGAATGAATACAGAATTGGCCTGAGGGAGAAACTGAATTACAACGCAGTTGCTACACCAGCTTCAGCCAGTAGTATAGGGAGCTCTTAAACTAGCTCTTCAGCGATTTCCCCAGCTTAGTAGAGGGGCCAATCTCTTCTAGGAGTACATCTACCAGTTATTAAATGTGGGTAGCCCCAGAGGAGAAAAATTAATGTTTTCATCTTACTTCAGTCAAGGACGTTGTTGGGATAGGGATACAGCTGTGAGCCATCAGGAGCCAACACCCCGCGGGGTCGGAGGAACGAGTGCCTTAGTCCTGAAGGGGGATATCGGTGGTGCACCAAAGCATGCACTGCAAGGCTCACTGAAAACTCAGGGGTATTATTCCAAAGACAGAAAGGAATAGTGCCACAAGGGTTGAAGAACATCCCTACTCTTTCTGTGCGAGGGGGTTCCTCAGACTTGGCAAAGGGACATAGTACCATGTTCTATGAGTAGATTTAAGCCTGCTTGAAAACAGCACCTTAGAAATGACTGGATCACAAGAGTGTTTGGCTGTCATGTGTCTGTCAGCTGGGTATTAAGTCTCTTGTGCGTCTTAATAGCCCCTAAGCATAAGATTGCCATAGAGAGGGTAGAGTCTCCCAAAGAACTGTCTGACTTTAAATGGACCACACCGGACCACAATGACCACATGGGCATGCCAGTTCTGAGATACACCAGTAGTGCTAGACAGAGACGTTTCATCCCATGATTGTTAGGGAGCTGATGCTCCAAGAAGTTTTGACTCGTGCTGTTGGACTGTGGTCTTCTACTACCATTTAGGATTTTATCTAAATAGAAGTGGACTTACCTTAAGGATCCAATATCCTGTAATTGGTAGAAGTTCAAATCTTTCATTTGGCGAGTCATTTCACTGGTGAGATACAAATAAATGTGAGTGTGGTGGAGCAATTTAATTTCATAGCATTAGTATAAATTACCATGATAGATTCTATTCAAAATGTTTGCTGCTTCCCTCTAAGGAAGGATTATGTGTCCCCACCCGGTCCTCTGTTATCAGGCTCCACTATGTGCATTGTGGTGAAGGGACATGTCCAGTAGGTGAAAATGACGTGTCACTTCTGAACAGAAGTTTTAAGTCACTGAATGGTCTGCTACTTGGCCCCCCTTTTCTGCTTTTATACAATGAGAAATATTTCAGTTAGGGGCCAGTCCATCAGTCTGGGCCTTGACATAAGGATTCATGGAGCAGAGTCACAGCTGACTCATGATGAAAATGCAAAGTAAGAGAAATACCACTGCTGTTTTTGGAACCTAAGATTTTTTGTTTTTTTTTTTGAGATTTGTTTTTGAGAAGTTTTTTTGTTGTTGTTTTGTTATCGCATCATAATTTAACCAAAACTGACTGATAGAGACCTATTTCATAGGTTTTATTTTGTGTAGCGTCTGTTTGGAGACTTGATGCATTCACTTAAAAATAACTAAGGGGCAAAAAATTGAAGTAATTTTCTCTCCAGTAGGAATATTGCTAAAGTGAAACTGACCATTTTATCTCATTCCTATAATCCGGTCATTCTGGTGTTGTGTGTTGCTTTCGTTCCTGTGACAACAGCATCAGCCAGGAGGTAAAAGGAAGGCAGGGAGGGGCACGGAGAAGAGGCACTGGTAAACAGTCCCTGCCTGGGACTGCCGAGGATGCGTGGGACTAGCAGCAGCTCTGTGATTAAAAGAAAAAAAGATACATTGCTAATTTTGAATTTACATTTCTGGAAGATATATGTTATTAATTCTTTTCAAAGTAATGCTGTAAGGAGTCTGTTCTGCAGATTTGGTAGGATCAAAGGGAAAAGCGCGAGGCTTCCTTGCACCTAGCTCTGGCTACACTTACAGACAGTACACGCTTTGTGTACCCACACGTACACACTCGCTCAGTGAGGTTAAGCTTTTATTATTCTCTTCAGTGACATTCAGTACTTAAAACAGTAACACAAATAGCCAAAAATGCATTTAATTATTTGAGAGTTTTTGTGTATTTGTTTATTTCTTTCATTTTTGGAGTAGGCATGAAGATTCTTGATGGCTCATGTTTCTTAAATTTTATAGAAATGTAAAAGTATGATTCACCAAAAAATCATATATAACTCTTTACATAACTCTTAAAATAACAGCCAACTTTTGACATGCGCTTTTATGTGAGATGCTGTGCTAAGTTGTTCCATGGCGCATGGGTTGTAACCGCAGGTGGATGGAAGACCAAACTCACTGGTTAGTCAAAACAGGGAGTATACAGTTCAATGAAAACGCATGTGGAGGGTACAGCTTAGTGCCCGACACAGAGAAAATAGGGAAACAATGATAGCTAATATGCATCCCAATACAATACTTCCTCCTACCAAGTGATACAAGTTTTTAGCCTCAGTTTGCCCATTTTTCTCATGGGGAAAGTGCTAGAGAAAATTGACCAAAGTCATTGGATTGGGACAAAAACCTTTTATGTGCCCTCTGACTTTCTCCTTTCTCTCTCGTTTGGTGCCCCAAGAACATCTGGCCAACCTTCCCCTCGTGGAATTGGATTGTGACTGGCGGAATTCTAAGATGACCTTGAGGTTCTGCTCCTGATATATTGTGTATGCCCTATATTATCATTTTTCTTAAGGGTATTCAGAACCTCCAAATATGGTAAAATATTATTCCCATGATTAGGTTATTAATCCACAGACTTTTAGTTAATTGAAAGAGAAATAGTTCTCTGTGGGCCTGACCTAATCAGGAGAATTCTTTAAGAGAAGGTAGGGTGTCAGATGCTTTTTTCTGCTGGGCTTGAAGGAGAAAACTGCCCTGCTGTGAGGGAGGTGACATGGCAAAGACCCAAGAACAACCTGTGGGAACTGAAGGGGTCCCCCACCAACAGCAAGAAGCCAGAGACCTCAGTCAGCCACAAAGAAACGAATCCTGTCAACAAACCAAGGGAGCATGGATGTAGATCTTTCTCCAGTCAAGCTTTGAGATAAGGACACAGCTAGCGGACACCTTGATTTTTAACACAGGAACCACAGGAACTGGTAGATAATAACTTTGTGCTGTTGTAGGAAGCTCAGTTGTGGCAGTTGGTTACGCAGCCCTGGAATCTGGCCTCCAGAGTGACTGCTGGTGTCAGATGACCCAGCCCAGAGGTGAAGGGAAGTGAACTCCCCCAGGAACAAAGATTGACCAACAGAAAGGAAAGGTGGGAGGAAGATAAGTGTGAATTCCCCAAATCCCACCGGAAGGCTCCACTCTTAGCAAACTACCCTAACATTATTTCTTCGTAACTCTTCTAAAGAAGCCTTATGTGGGAACGGTATATCTCCTGCTTAATTTGCTTTGTCTTTTCATAGCTGTAAGTAGTAGCCAGCTTGGTAATGTACCACATCACACTTTACTCATTTTGTTTTTTGTTTGTTTGTTTGTTTTTCCCTTCATTCTCACCAACATGGTCTTGCATCCCCCAAATGAGATGGCAGCACTTGAATCCTTTCCCCAGGTCCTTCTTTCTGAAGGACCTGGGCTCAGTCACTCACATAACAAGTGGCAGTTCCAGAATTTGAGGCCAAGTCTGACTCCAACGCACAAGTTGATTTCAGGATCCCTTATTTCATTTTAAAGAAGTTAAAGAGTAAAAACTGCGTACATGGTAGAGGCAGAGCACAATTTCTATGCTAATGACCACTCAGGAAGACATGGAATAGGGGTTTCAGATGGTCTTGTTATTCAAAATAGAGCTGATCTAACTGTTAGAAGGAACAGTTTCTGGCTCTTTCATTAAGTTCAATTTAACACACATACATTTGGCAGCAAGCAACTCTATAGCATAGGTAATATTAGATTCCTGTAATGTGTATTGCTAGTACATTTTGGGGCAATAGTTTGATAAAAAAGTCACTTGCTCTTTGCACAGTGGAGGCTGAGCTTCCAGCATACCTTTTCTTCTCAGTTTTTATTTTTTTTAGAGTTGTCAATACATTCCCTGCAGCATTTGGAATTTTGCCTTGGACTATTTCTGAGATGCTCTTTTCATTGAGTAGTGTTCAATGAGCCTGAGGCAGAGTTTGAAGCAAATAAACAGAAATAGTACCCAAGTGCATTTTTAACACTGAATTCTGTAGGTAAATGAAAATGTTCCTTTCAAATTGGCTAACCTGTTCAGTGCATTAGGTCCTAATAGGGAGGGCATCACACTTTGCTGCCTTAATGCTAGGGCCCAGAGAATAGGTAAGGCCTTATTTCCACTGTGTTCTTCTCTTTATGATCTTGTAGTAACTTGATGACCATGACCGTGACCACGAGTTGAGCATGTTGCTTTTAAATATGTCCTTCGGATTCAGTTGCAGATTTCTTGGAGATGTCTGTGCTGCTATGGTTCTTTGAAACTTTTACTGATAATTGAGTTGGATCATTTGGCAGTCATCCCCTAAGTCCCATGGGATTGTATGAGAAGTGAGTACCTGACTGAAGCTGGGCCAAACACGCTCCCTCAGGAATTCAGAGTTGAGATGGAGACCACGAGGGAGATAGGGCAAGTGATAGGGAAGCCTGGGGCCATCTTCCCCTTGTGTCTGCGTGGAGAAGTTAAAAGGCCAATCTGACTTTATTTTCTAGGTGGATTCTTTGCTCTTCCCCATTTTTATGGAAATGTTGTATGAAGACAAAATGCGAGCAGGGATGATTTTTATTTCTGTCTTCTGGATCCACTCTTTACCTTTTTTCACCCTGCTTTGTTCCTAGGAGGCTGATCTCCATCCTCCAACCCTCTGGTCTGACTCCCTACCCTCTGGCTTCCGGGTAGGCTTGATCATTATGAAGTATCATTAGGAGATCAAAATGTAGGAAAAGTGGTTGGTGTATTTATTTCCTTGCTTCCTCCCTCTGAGGCTGCAGATTTGCAGTGGTTGCCTTTCTGTAGCAAGGTCCCAGATCTTATAGGATGACTTTCTCCTTCAGCTACAGCTATAGGTCTCAGTGTGTTTCAATAAATACATCCCAGGAGTAGCAACAGGCAGATTCTACAATTCCACCTCCACTAGACCTCAAGGAGGAAGGGGAGGGAGCTTCATCTTACCTTGCTGGTTTCTCTTACCTCCGCACACAACGTTTTGTAATTTAAACATGGCTTTTGAGAGTGCCTGTTTTTCCTACTGGGATCATGAGGCTGTTGTATGACCTGTGCTCCTGAGGTTCTAAACTCTTTTGAATCTTGATTGTGAGACAAACCTATGATTTGACAATAAATTTGCTTTGCTTTAACTAGTTAAATGTGTCTTAAAACCAAAGAGCCCTAACAAATAAAGATTAAATTACATATATAATACATACATAGACCTAAACAATTTTTCAAAATAGGATAAGTGGATCAAAACATTGTGGTACATTTACGCAATGGAATACTATGCAGTAGAATGAAAGAAGGAACTTCCACCCTTCGTGACAGCATGGATGGAACTGGAGAGCATTATGCTAAGTGAAATAAGCCAGGTGGTGAAAGACAAATACCATATGATATCACCTATAAGAGGAACCCAATCAACAAAACAAATGAGGGAGCAACATATAACCAGAGATGTGGAAATAAGGAATGAACGAATAGTGACCAGAGGGGGGGGAGGGAAAATGGGCAAAAGAAGGGGAAGGGTCTAGTCAAGGAACAAGTATAAAGGGCCCATGGTAATGGGCAACAGGGTGGGGACTGACTGAGGTGGGGGGGGGTGGGCAGACAGAGCAGGGGAGAGCAATGGGGGAAAAGTGGAACAACTATAACTGAACAACAATGAAAAAAAGAAAAGAAAAATATAGGATAAGAAATTCCTATATTTTATTTTTTTATTTAAAAAAATTTTTTTTAAATATTTTTTTAATTTATTTATTTTAGAGAGAGGAAGGGAGACAGACAGAGAAGGAGAGAAACAGCAATGTATGGTTGCCTCTCACATGGCCCTCACTGGGGACCCGGCCTGCAACCCAGGCATGTGCCCTGACGGGGAATCGAACCGGGACCCTCTGGTTCCCAACCCGCGCTCAATCCACTGAGCTACGCCAGCCAGGGCAGAAATTCCTATATTTTAATAAGGAACTTCTTATCCTATAGGATTGATAAGAATAGTCAATAAATCAAATGGGCTGTTAATGTGTACACGGTACTATGATATGTAATACATTTGTTTAATTTTATTGAGATATAATTGGCATGTAACACTGCATTAGTTTTACTTTTTGTCTTTTTAAATTTTTTTCCTTTTTCTAACATTGTATTGGTATTAGATGCACAACATCATGATTTGATATATGTACATATTGCAAAATGATTACCACAATGATTTCAGTTAATATCAATCATCTCACATAGTAATAATTTTTCCTTGTGTCTTTTGACCTCTTTCACTCATTTTGCCCACCCTAACCACCATTTTGAGTTGCTGTTTGTGTATGTAAAATAAGGGTCCATTTTCATTCTTTTGCATGAATCTGTACAGTTTTTCCAGCATCATGTATTGACAAGACTATCATTTCCCCATTGTATATTCTTGGCTCCTTTGTCATAAATCAACCATATATATGTGTAGGTTTTATTTTGAGCTCTTTATTCAGTTCTATTGATCTAAGAGTCTGTTTTTATGCCAATACCATACTGTTGTGATTATCACACCTAACTTCTTACTAGCTTTGTAATGTGGTTTGAAATCAGGAAGTACCATGCCTCCCGATTTGTTACTGCTTTATCTGTTCAGGATCTTTTGTGGTTCTGTTCAAATTTTAGGATTGTTTGTTTTATTTCTGTGGAAAATGCCATTGGAATTTTGATAGGGATTGCATTGAATCTGTAGATTGCTTTGGGTAGTATGAACATTTTATCATTAATTCTTCAATTTCTCTCTACAATGTCTTATAGTTTTGGGCATACAGATCTTTTACCTCCTTGGTTAACTTTATTCCTAGGTATTTTGTTTTTCTTGATGCAATTGTAAGTGACTTATTTTTATTTATTTTTTACTTCTCTTTCTGATAGTTTGTTATCAGTGTATACAAATGCAGCTGACTTTTGTATGTTAATTTTGTATCCTTCAACATTATTGAATTTGTTTAGTAGTTCTAATAGTTCTTTGGTGGAGTCTGTAGGTATTTAAAATACATATAATATGCCATTTGCAAGTAGAAGCAGTTTTATTGCTTTCTGTTGAATTTAGATAACTTTTTTCCCCCTATGTAACTGCTCTGGATAGAATTTCCAGTACCGTGTTGAATAAAAGTGGTTAGAGTAATCATTCTTGTCTTGTTCCTGATCTTAGAAAAAAAATTTCAGATTTTCATCATTGAGTATGATGTTATCTGTGGGCTTGTCATATTTGGCCTTATTGAAGAGTGGACAATAACCTCCTAGAAACATGTTTTGCTCACTAGGCTGGAGAAGTATATTTTACTTTCTAGGAAATGGGGAATCAGTGAAGAGTTTGAGTAGGGATATGAAAATGAGTCTGGTTTGAAGCGAGACATTTCTCCTTTTGTCTGCTGGATGGTTCTGGTGGCCCCCTCAGGTAGACTAAGAATAAATGTCTCAGCAGAAAAAAACTGACAAGGCCTCCAGCTGACACTGAGGATCATATGTAATTTCCTAGGCAACTAATGCTGGGACCTGGATATTCCTCTCATTTGCAATGCTATTTTTTTATTGCCATCTGAGCTCCAGGCCTTTAATCCTATTATCAATGGTTATTTGTGCGTGTCTGTTCCCCTCCCTTCACTCTTCTATAACTACGTAGACGTAGGGAGGGCAGTGCTTCCCTCTGGAGTCCTGCTCCTGGTGTGTCCAGTATACGCAACCACCCCTCTCTGCGGGGTGGTGAGATGCTGGTGTCACGTGCAGCCTTTCACTGAGCTCTGACTTTAGGGGTCCACAAGTAACCTGCTCGATACCCGCACTGTGTGTCCTTTGTGGTGTTCATCTCTTCCCAGGCTTGACCAGTTTTGTGCTCAGGAAAAGTAATCTGGCCTACCCACTGCTACTTGATCAGAATGGGGGTGAGTTAGGGAGACAAACCAGAAAGCCAGTTATAAGGTAAGTGGTAATGAATCCCCAGTGAGAATCTCAGGAAGAAATAGAGGCACATAATTAAGTAACAGCTGTAGGATTTAGTGGCTGAATGTGAAAAGATAGACAGAAGATGGCCAAGGTGTTGAACCTGAATTACTAAGCAAATGGTTGTAGATTTACCTGCGGAAACTGGTTGGTTTACAGAGGATGGATAGATGAAGAACGGTGTGGATTTGGAGTGGTGGCTTTGGTACGTGTCCCAGCCTGATGGAGAAATGGATGGTACAATCGAGCAGATGTCTCGGAGGCAGCTGTAAATATGATTCAGCGAAAAAGCCAGGGTTGGGGATTTTCCTCAAACATCTATGAAGTTAATATTTAAATAAAGATTTTACTTCAAGATTTTAATAAGGAAGTTGAAATATGTTTAACAGAGTTAACTAGCTAAAAAAAATAATTGTAAAATGAAACCAAATATTTCCCAGACATGGTCCAAAAAAGAAATGAAGGTTGGGGAATGAGTGCTTTTGTATCTGTGTGCTCTGTCCTTTCCATTTGCTGAGGGAATGACAAAATAGCCACCTGGCAGATGAGCCCCCAGATTGGGTGTTCATGTTCTATTCGGTGTGAACGTATTCCTCATTGTTTTTTTTGCATGACCTTCTCTTCTTCCTCATACCCTCTGGTGAATGGGTCTCAGGAGAAATGAACTCATTAAAATATGTGGGTACATAATGAAATAATAAATAATGCAGCAATCTCACTCCAACTGAAGATACTATCTCTATTGACTTTGGCATTTATTTTAAAGTCTTCAGAGCAGAATCTTCTGGGTCCTGCTCTGGCAGGATTTAGCAGAGTTGTTATTTTACCTGAAGTGTGGTTAGAGTCAAAATGACAAACTCAATTGGTTTGTTTTTCTTATAGGCATTTAAAGGCTATTTCAGCACAAGGTATAACCGAGTTTATCTGGAGGCACTAAGCACATCAGTGGAATTCTCCTCCCCTCATGGCAGAAAACGACAAAGCCTACCAAATGCTCTCAGTTCTGTTTCTTTAAGCTTGTTTGAAACTTATTTCCTCATCTATGAAATGGAGGCACTGAGCTACATTTTTCAGGTCTTTTCCTGCTTTAGGTTACTAGTTTCTAGTGACAAGTCTGAAGTCACAGCGTAACAGCATCAGACATTTCCTTCTGCAGCATGAAGAGGAAGAAAGCCCAGCTGGAACAGAGAATGGCTGTTTCTGGAATCAGAGGGACCAGGAATGAACACTGCTCCCAGCACTGATTACTGCTTGTAGACAAGACAGTGAAATTTTTGGTTCCCTGTTTCGCAGATGATCAAAGTAAGTCTCAAGAGTCACACGTTTTATGAGACTGTTTCAGGGACCTGCATACAATAGGTGCTTTGTCATTTTCCTTCCCACTGTATCAGGAAGCTTCTTTTGAGACAATTTTATCATAAGTTTGGCTATGATGAAACCAAGCTGTGAGCCACCACGCCTCAGTTTGTAAGCAGGATGGACCCTCAAAGTCCTTCAGAAATGAAATGACAGTGAACACAGACCAAGTTCTAGCTTTATTTTTCACCTATATTACTCCTAGTTTTCTGATTCAGCTCCACAGTGTTTAAATTTATAATGGGGATAACATTTACTATGAGGATGATAAAACAAAAATCAACCGAAAAAGAGCGCTTGGATCTCTCTGAAATGCCATGGAATTTAAGGGTTAGGATCCCTGTCCGAACCATAGCTTATCTCATGCATCTTTTTTCTCTCATCTCCAGCCATCAAATGATCTTGCACAACTTCAGATCCGACACGTAGTCAGTCTCTTATTCCAGCTTCTTTGTTCGAGGGTTACCTCCTCTGTGGGAGACGATGCTTTAGTCCTCTTTGCACTGCCTGCCTTTAGCACAGCGCCGAGTGCGTAGTGCAAGGACAGGAAATGCCGACTGAATGAGTGGAGCTCCGACACTTCTCCCTTCTCTTCTTAAAGGGAGAAACGAAACGGCCCCCAGCTCAAAGTTCTTACCTTTTACTTATATGGTTTCCATGGTTTGATTTTTATTTTAATGATGTATTTTATATATGTCTCATAACTTGCCTTAATTTTTGTGTGGGCCAAGATAGGTATTATAAAAGAAGGAAACATTCTGTGTGCTCTTTGTGAAAAGGCAATTAGGTTTAAGTTTTTCAATGGATAGCAACTATTTCATTATATTGGAATGAGAGGAATAGGTAGACGAGGGCTCTAGTTTTCCTCCTCTACAAACTTACTACTAAGGGTTATGTTATGCTTAAAATCAGTCTCTGGTGTGTGGTTTCTTGATGATACCATTACGTCACCTGGTACCAATGTGGAAATTTGGGAAAATCCCATACTCTGTTTTGCTGGACTCACCAGTAAACTCCTTGCACAGAAGCTTCACTTGAAGCTGACTGGACAATTTAAATAAGATTTCACTTTCTTATTTGAAGTTAAATGTCTGTGCAGTTTTAAAATTGAGTCCTGAGTTCAGGGTGTGTCTTCCTTAGTGATCTAGAATAAGGCCAGGCTCTTATACTGGAGGTCTAAGAATAGGGAGCTAAGGCTGAAGAAGAAAAAGGTAAATTACATGAAAAATACACATACTATGTGCTACTAGCCATTTTTAGGCAATGAGCTGAAGGGACACGTATGTTCACCCAGCAAAAGGAAAATGACCATCACATGACTTCATGGGTTGTTGAGAGCATTAAGTATGTTAATCTACGTAATATATTTAGCATACTGCACATAGTAAGAACTGTGGAGTATCTATTAGCTGTTTTTATTTGAGAAACAAAACGGTCCTTGCTCCAGGGTTGAATGATACAATTTACATAAACTCATAATGACAACTAGCTTGGATTATATTTTATCTGTAAAATAAAGTTCTCATTGAGTGAACATTCAAAAAATTACTATGCTTGAGAAACAAAGAATAAGATAGTATCTTAGGCTGGGGCCTCTAGAAGTCAGAGCCGGAGATAGGGATTAAAATGCTACAACTTTGAGAGATACACGCTTGGGACTGTGGTGAGTCAGGAAGATGTGAAGCAATTCCAGCGCTGCTCTATTGCCTGTTGCTGCACAAAAGGCCGTTGAAGGACCTAGCACATTGCTCAGCGGGGTGTTCACTCACCACACAGGGCTTCTCCAGAAAAGAAACACCTCAAGTTCACAGGGGACAGAAAAGAGACCCTTTGTCTTTTTTTTCTTCTTGGCCCTCAAAGGGAGCTAACTCTCCAGTGTCGCTAGTCCATCAATAGCTTTTCTGGGGCAGCAGGACACATGTCCTGCACTGTGGTATTTCATCTAAATCCAGAAGGAGAGAGGACACATGCATGGGCAGGATTCTAAAGGAGAAAAATAAGGAAGCTTCTGTGTCCACAGGTCGACAGAAGTACCTCCAAATTGATATTCCCCTCTCAGTGACTTCTGTTATGGATTTGTATGCACCTTACATCTCACTGCGGTTCAAAAAACCCCCAAACCACCCAGTGTCTTGAAGGTGTGTCTGCTTGATGAATACTGTCGTCCACTTTCCTCTGCTTCTACCTATGTCTGTCTTCTTTTGGACTCTTTGAGTTCTTTGAAGGAAGAAACAATTATTTTTATAAATGGAATGCTCAGAATTTCCTCTGAGCTCAAGAATGAGACTATACAAAAACTCCTTTCTTCTCTGTTAGATTCAAAAACCCCTAGGATAGGAACCATGAGTTATCCCCTCTGGATTTCTCAAATCACTCAGCACCAGGTGATCACGGATGAATAGATAATATTGGCCATAGTGGTTAACACTTAGATCCTGCCTGCCGCATCAGATAGAATTTGCTTCTTATTTTTTAACTTATGTTTCCGAGAGACTGGTTCAGTTGTCACCTTAACCAAAATGAGAAAATTTTTCTGAGAGATCGTGTTGCATGAGATATCCCCCATTAAATTTCCTGTGGTAATTTATTTGAAAATATGAATGCATCCTGTGATATTTTGCATTGCAATCTAATTGAATATACACATAAATGAGAAGACTTGGTCATTGTCTTCAAGGAACTCATGACTCAGGACAGAGGGATTCACAAAACATTATCATCCTCATGGTCAATACCATACTGATGTGCTCAAGCTGCAGTGTGAATGGAAAGAACAGAGAGAGGCTTTAGAGAAGTTTTCACAGACGGAATCGTGCTAGAGTTTAAAGGTGAATGGTTTAAAGGTGCATGTGTATGTGTTAGGGCAAAATGAGGTGGGAGGGTAACAGCCGTTAGGCACTTGGGGGCATTCATACCTGAGCTGAGGTGTCCACCAATGAAAGAGAGCAGTGCATTGTTGTGACGCTGAGGCATTGGACAGAGGGGGAGCAGTGGGGAGGTCGGGCTGAGTAGGAAATCTGGGAGTAGAGAACAATGGACGGTAGACTCTGCTACAGAGTTCCTAGGGTCAAAGGGGAGTCACTGAAGCACTCCAAACAGAATGGGGAATGCAGGCTTCTCGGTGGTCAGGGACTATCTCTTAGACACTCCTGTCTCCTTCAGGAAGCAGAGCTTCTTACATGTAACGGGCCCTCAGTGAATTCTGGTGGAATGGCGAAGCTCCCACAGTTGCGGGTCACCACAGGACAGGCGCAGATCTCAGTGGAATTCAAAGCAAGACGGTAAATGTTTGGAATTCTTTGTTCCTGGGAACAAACTTTGGAAGCACGGTCTTGTGTTTCGCACAACTTTGTTCTTCAAAAATCGCTGCCATGTGATATCTTTTGTCAATTAGCTGGAATTGCATTCAGTTAATGGCATATGTAATTAGCCATCTCATCTTGCTCGGAAGGGCACTAACAAGAGGTAAATTGAGCTATTTTAGGTGGTTGTAAAACTGCTGAGCCACAGAACACAGAAACAGAGGTTGAGACCCTTTTAGGGCTCAGAGGAAATGGAGCTGAAACAAACAAACAAACGAACAAAACTATCACCAATGGAAACTACTCCATAAAAGGAGAGATGATTTCAGTCTGAAATTTGGGGGTTATGCTGCTATATATGTTAAATTCTCACGCATTGGTTAGTCTTTTCTACCACACTCCTAAGCCCCATCTTTCTTTTTCCCATGAAGATAAACATTAAACCAAAGGAGACAATTGCTTAGAATTTCATAGAACCATTGTTTATTTTATCAAACTTAAAAAACGTGGTTAGCAATTAAAATTTAACAACCGGCTGCATAAGAATATGAATAGAAAAGCTAATATTTATTCTGTGCTTGCAGTGGGCCAGGTATTGTTCGAAGTTCTCCACATGTGTTCTCATTTAATCCCTGCAATGGCTCCATGACTAACAAAGTAGAATAACTGCCGATTGCACGATAGTAAGGCAATCATTGTTCTCTGCACCCATGCTTGTGTCTCTAGGGCTGTGTTGTCCAGTAGCCATTAACCACATGTGTCTATTTAAATTTGAATTAATATAAATAAAAAATTAATTCCTTAGTCACACCGCCCAATTCTAATTGCTCAATAGCTCCAGGTAGCTAGTGGTTACCATACTGGATAGCACAGATAGAAAACATTTTCATGAACAGAGAAACGTTGATCAAATAGTGCTATTCTGTATTTTACATCAAGTTGAAACACTATTTGCCAAAGCAGTTAAGGGACCTGCTTAAGATCACACAGTTTATAATTGAGACAGCTAGGACATAAACCTATGGATCTTTACCCATCACACGCACTGCTGTATCACACCTGCTTTTACCGACGCACAGCAGGAAGAGAGCAGCGAGGATACAGTAATAACCACAGCCTTGGCCATGACCGCTCTGTTAATGCTCATCTCAGGGCGGAGTACGACTGTCAGAGGATTCAACTCCAAACACCCGAATGTTAACTCAGATGAAAGAGCAACACCAGGGGACAAGTGGATGCCCTGTAATATGGGTCAGATTTAGAGGGAGCAGACACGGAATCAAACCTCCATTCCTTCCTTCAAGGTCCAGGGTAGCCTGAGGCTTGAATGGCCTCTGCTTTTCACCGCTGTGGTGCCCCGGGGCGTTTTTTACTGTGACTTTTGCTCAGCACCTCTGAAGAATGACTTGTGCCAAAAAACCTGCCTGGGGTCAGGAGCTTTGTAATTTGTTATAAATTTTTTTTCTGATTTGTATTTTCATTGTGATTTTCTTTGATTTTAAAAATTAAGTAAGAGAATTCAAACATTGTAAAACCACAATTAACATTATACAATGTCTTCCATACATTTGTTACAAGTATGTTCATGTTCTATAGCCTTAACTATTTACATCTGTATCTAATATTTTAAGCACATTAAAAATGAGTATTTAAAATATTAGACTGTGTGTGTTGTCCATCCACCTTGCTTTTAAATTTGTGAGGCTTCTTTCCTGTGAGCAGTGCTGCAGGTACCCAGCCGACTTCCCCCCGGCCCTGGCAATTCTGACATCCATGCACGTGGGATACCCCACTCCAGGGCTTCCTCTGGGTGCAGCAGGACATCCGTTTGCCCCATGTGGAGCAGGCCAGAAATGCTAGGGAGGTGATGGCTCTAGGATCTTCCATCAACTAATGATGTCTGAGAGTCCTTGGTCTGTGTGGGGCAGTCCTGAGTTGCAAATGCATAGGGAGGTGTGCTCTTGGATGGTCCCCTTCTCTTGGATCAGGGCAAATCTGAGACTTGCTTCTACCCAGTAAATATGGGAAAGATGATGGGATACTCACTCCTGTGTGATTATGTTACAGGAGACAGCATTTTAGTAGACTGCAGTGAGAGTCTCCTGCTGGCCTTGGGAGGTCAGCTGTCGTGTTGTAAGAGGGCTGCATGGCGAGAAGCTGCCAGTCATCTCTAGGGTCTGAGAGTGCAGTCCTACAGCCACAAGTAACTGAATTCTGCCATCCACCATGTGAGCTTGGATAGGACCCCAAACTGCAGAAAGAAATGCAGACTGGTTTGCCATCTTGTTTGAAGTCTTGTGAGACCCTAAATAGAGGATCCAGGGTATCTGTCCAGACTCATGACCCTTAGTGAATGTAATTTGTCTTAAGCGGCTATGTTTGCAGTAATTTGCTACACAGCAACAGAAAACTAATGCAAGGTTCTTACACAGCCCCCTGAGGTGCCAAGTGGGACTGAGCCCCAGGTGGTCTCAGTGGCAGTTTGCTTGTTGTACCCTACGTAGGCTTCCTTCCATTTCCTTTCCTAGTCCCCACTCTCCTGCTGCTACTTCTTGGAATCACCTTCTAAATAAAGTGCTTGTGCTTAGATCCTTCTTTTAGATTCTGCTTTTGGTAGAACCCAACCTAACACTAGCATTTTGGTGCATCTTTCAACAAGTTTTTAAAAACTGCTTTATGAAGATATAATTCACATATCGTACAATTCACACATTTAAAGTATACAACTCATTTTTTACATATACAGTCATACAACCATCACCACAATCAATTTTAGAACATTTATATCACCCTGAAAAGAAACCCATATACATTAGCAGTCACTCCCCATGGCCTTCTACCTCGCTCCTCCCGGTCCAGGGCAGTCCTACTCTCTACCCCTGTCTGCATAGATTTGCCGATTTGGGATATGTTATAGCAGTACAATCATACATGTTGATCATATGTGACTGTCATCTTTCACATAACATTTTCAATAATCAAAACACGTATCATTACTTTATTTCTTTTTATTGCCGAGTATTCTATTATCTGCCTATAACACATTTTATTTACATAACCACCCATGGATGGGCATTTGGGTTGTTTCCACATTTAGCTTTATGAATATTGGTTGTATGAATATTTGTGTATGCTTTTGTGTGGACATGCCTTCACTTCTCTTTAGTGTATACCTTAGAGTAGAATTGCTAGGTCATACCATAACTCTATTGCTTAATGTTTTAAGAAACTGCCAAATTGCTTTCCAAAGTGATTGCATCATTCTACATTGCCACCAGCAGCATGTGAGGGTTATGATTTCTCACTTGCCTGCCAACACTTGCTGTCTGTCTTTGTGATCATGGCCATTCTAGCAGGTAGGAGTGGTACCTCACTGTGGTTTTCATTTGCATTTTCCAATGACTAATAATGTTCAACATGTTTTCAAGTGCTTATTAGCCATTTGTATATATTCTTTAGAGAAAGTATTCACATTCCTTTCCCATTTTTACATTAAATTATTTGTCATTTTATTGAGTTGTAGGTGTTCTTTGTATATTCTGGATGTTAAGTCCCTTATCAGATACATGATTTACAAATACTTCCATTTGTATGTTAAGTTTTCACTTTCTTTTAAATTTATTTTTGAGATATAATTGCCATGTAACGTTGTGTAAGTTTAAGGTGTACAACTTGTTGATTTGACACATTTGTACATTGCCATGATTGCCACATAGTGTTAGCTAATTCCCCTATCATGTCACATAATTATTATTTCCTTTATGTGATATGAACAATTAAGATCTAGACTCTTAACAACCTCTGAGTTTGTGATCCGGTATCGCTCTCTTTGCTCTCTGTGGTCCCAGGACTTACAATCGACCACTTGCAAGCTTGTCTCCTGAAACGACATCTCTTCAACTCCCTCAGCCCCTGGATACTGGGAGTAGTTGTTCTACTCTCTGATTTGTAAGTCTGGCTTTTTAAATTTCCACATGTAAGTGATCCATACGGTGTTTGTTTTTCTCTGTCCGATTTATCTCACTTAAGCATAATGCCCTCAAGGTCCATCCATGTTGTTGCAAGT
This sequence comes from Micronycteris hirsuta, assembly GCA_004026765.1. Classification (NCBI taxonomy): domain Eukaryota; kingdom Metazoa; phylum Chordata; class Mammalia; order Chiroptera; family Phyllostomidae; genus Micronycteris; species Micronycteris hirsuta. The sequence goes on along the minus strand of PVJI01010780.1, from coordinate 36,505 downwards.
AGGATTTCCTACTTCTTCATGACAGAATAGTATTCCATTGTATATGTGTATACCACATCTTTATCCATTCACCTGTTGGCAGAAACGTATGTTGTTTCCATGTGTTGGCTGTTAATGAAATTAATGTGGGAGTGTGCATTTCTCTTTGATATCTCGTTTTCATTTTCCTTTAGGTATATACCCAAGAGTGGAGTTGTTGGATCATGTGGTAGTTTTACATTTAATTTTTTGAAGAACATCCTATTGTTTCCCACTGTGACTGAACCGTTTGCAATCACACCAACAGTGTACAAAGGTTTCTGTTCACCTACATTCTCACCAACACATCGCTTGACTTCTTGATGGTAGCCATCTAACAGGTGTGAGGTGATATCTCATTGTGGTTGTTTTACAGTTCCCTAATTATTAACAATGTCAAGCACCTTTTCATGTATCTGTTGGCCATTTGGATGTCGTCTTTGGAAAAATGTCTACGTAGTTTCTCTTCCCATTTTAAATTGCATTGTTGGGTTTGATGTTATTGAGTTGTATAATTTTTTAATATATTTTAGGTATTAACTTATTGCCAGATACGTGGTTTGAAAATATTTTCTCTCATTCCATTGGTTGCCTTTTCATCTGTTCCATTGTTTTGTGCTCTGCAAGACCTTCTATGTTTGATGTAGTGCCATTTGTTGAATTTCGCTTTTGTTGCTTGTACTTTTGGTGTCATGTCTAAAAATTATTTCTAAGACCAATGTCAAGGAGCTTCCTTCCTATGTTTTTCCTAAGTTTTTATGATATCAGGTATTATGTTTAAATATTTAATATAATTCAAGTTATGTTTTGTAAGTGGTATAAAATAAGTGGCCCAATTTTATTCTCCTGCATGTGGTTACCAGTTTTCCCAACACTTTGTTGAAGAAACTATTCTTTCCCCATTAAGGATTCTTGGCTCCTTTATAAAATACTGGTTGACCATAAATAATGTGAAGGGGGTGGTATTTCTGGGCTAGCCATCTAGTAAATCACAAAATCCTGTGTTCCCTAAACCAAGAACGCTTAAGAGTAAATGGTTTACATTGCTTCTCCCCAACCAGAGAGTAAATCACTTACATCACCCTACTGAGGGAAATAGATGGCTGAAATCCAGTTAGTGCCATCTGTACTAAACACACCAAAGACAGAGGAAAGACCTGGAAGACTCAAGGTCCTGAACAGCAGCTAGGGGAACAATGGTCTTGTCCCTAAGATGTCATGTCGAGAACTCATTCTTCTCTAGAGCTGATGGAAATTCTTCAGTTTCACTAGCTGTTATTGGTCTGTTCAGGTTTTCCACTTTTTCTTCAAAAAACTTTTTCAGTTTTGGGAGATTATATTTTTTTCTAGAAATTTGTCCATTTCACCCAGGTTTTCAAATTTCTTGGCATATAGTTGTTCGTAGTAATTTCTTACACTCCTTTGTATTTCTGTGGTGTCAGTTGTAATCTTTCCTCTTTTACTTCTGATTTTATTTACTTGGGTCCTCTCTTTTTTCTTGATGGGTCTGGTTAAAAGCTTGTCAATTTTGTGTATCTTTTCAAAGAACCAACTCCTGGATTTATTGATCCTTTGTCTCTATTGTTCTTTTAGTCTCTATGTCATTTAATTCTTCTCTGAACTTGATTATTTCCTTTGAATTGCCTTTGCTTCTTTGTCAAAGATTAGTTTACTATGTTTGCGTGAGTCTATTTCTAGCCTTTCATTATGTTCCATTGACCTATTTGTCTAGTTTTCCATTTTAGAACACTGTCTTGGTTACTTTAACTTTATAAAAAATCTTGAAGTTGGGTAGTATTAGTCTTCCGACTTTGTTTTTTATTATCATGTTTGTTATTCTGGCTCTTTTGCCTCTCCTAATAAAAATTAGATGCTGTTTGTTGATATACACAAAGTAACTTGCTGGCACATTGATTGGGTTTGCATTGAATCTATAGATGAGTTTGGGAAGAACTGGTATCTTAAGAATATTGACTCTTTCTATTTTCCTATCTATGAGCTTGGAATATTTTTTCCATTTATTTTAAATCTTTTATTTCAATCAGAGTTTTATGGATTTATAACTAGATGTCTTATTTTGGGGATGTGCTAATATAAATGGTAATATGTTTTTAATATTAAATTTCACTTGTTTATTGATGTTTTTTGGAAAGTAATTGAGTTTTTATATTAACTTTGCATCCTTCAAGCTTTCTATATTCACTTAGTAGTTTTAGTAGTCTTTTTTTTTTTTAATTTGGGATTTTCTATGTAGACTATCATGACATCTGCAAACATTTTATTTCTTTCTCTACAGTTGTATGTCTTTTATTTAATTTTCTTGTTGCATTAACTAGGACTTCTGGTATATTGTTCAACAAGACTCATGAGAAAGGGCAGCTGCATTTTTGAGGGGTAGTTTGTATGTTGGTGCCCTTAATGGTATCCTGCTTTTCTCCAAGGCTCTGTTTATTTTTGTTTATTCTTCTCTTTTCTATTCTTCAGAATACATAATCTTAATTGCTCTACCTTAAAAGTGCACTGACTTTTTATTCTGCCAGCTCAGATGTGTACTTGGTTCTTCTAGCAGACTTTTCATTTCAGTTATTGCATGTTTCACCTAAAGAATTTGTTTGATTCTTTTTAACTATAGTTTCTCTATATTGTTATTCTTTATGATGAAGCATTGCCATCATATATTCCTTTACTTCTTTAAGCATTATTTGCTTTAGTTCTTTGAAACATATTCGTAATAGCTGCTCTCACGTCTTTGAGAAATCTGACATCTAGGCCCTATGACAGGCTATTTTTTGTCGCCTTATGTTGTTTATGTGGGTAATACCTTCTTGTTTATCAAATTTCATAATTTCTGATTGAAAACTAGACATTTTAGATAATGTATTTTGCTGTGTATAATGTGCACATTTTTGCCCACATTTTTGAGGGAAAAATAAGGATGTGCATTATACATGGGTAGTACCTGAAATACCTTATATCTGTTCTTGTGTTTTGTAATTGTTTGTTACATAAAATTTCTTGTACCATAATATGTTAAAAAATAAATGCACAAAATCCATTATAATAAAAAGAACAAGTATCTAAATATAAATAAAAAATTGAATTAAAAATGAAAGGTTTTTTTCTTGAAAGTTTGGGCCAAAAATATGAGTGCGCATTACACACAGGAGCACATTATACATGCAAAATACAGCAATATAGTGTAGCAAGTCCGGGTACTTATTTCCCCTACCGCCCTCCTGGAGCTTATTGTTTTTGCTATTTTGCTTGTTAATTTGTTTAGTGACTTGCCTGGATAATTTCAGTGAAGCTTATTGCCCTTTCAGTATGCAGCCTGCAGTGTTGTTGCTTCTTAGAAGGTACAACCTTGGGCATATTCACAGTCATTAAGACCTCCTCATCTTCCATCCCGGAGATGACATTGGTTTAGCCAGTTTTGTTTTTTTTTTTAAATGTCTTTTTTCCTGATCTCCTTGTTATCTGGTTTTAACTGGTTTGTCTTTGTAGCTATCATACCCAGCTGCTAGCCTACAGTAACTGCTGATTTTCTATTGTTTTCTACAGCACTCTGAGGCATAAATTGCTCTATAGTCTCATCCAGTTAAGCCCAGGGCATTTTGCAAGTGGTGTCTTTGAGGCTTATTCCACTCTTTTTAGCTGTCTATCTACCTGATACTCTCTGTTAAACTAGTTGGTCTACCATTTGGCTTGTTGTTATGGAGCTACCACCAGTAGGTTAATTGCTCACTATCACAATCTCCATGGCTATTGGCATCACTCTTGGCTTGAACTTCCTTGCTTTGCTCCAGGTAAAGTCAGTTCTCATAGGGAAAGCTTTGAATTTCTGTTGTTATTGCCTGCCTTTCCCCATGGCAGGAATACTGTGCCATTGCTCCTTGGAGCAGGGACTACAGCCTGCTTCTGTCCAAGTGACAACTCTGCTCTCTAAGGAGGTCAGTGGGTAAGAGTGGTAGCCTTTTCGTCTTGGCTTGCCTCTGTCTGCATGAAATGTCTACCCTATGTGTGAGCTGGTACGAAGCTGGATAAGATCTCAGTGTTCTCTTTGTTCAGTACCTGGAGTACAGCTGCTTGCATATGAGTGAGGGGTTGGTGCAAGAAGGGAGCCCCAGGCCTTTCAGCTGCATATGCTGGGAATGTGCTTCTATGGGGAATGAGAAATGCTGGTGTCTTGTCTCTTTCAGGGGAGGGGACCCCCTTCATCTTGGCTGCATTATCATTGTAGAGTTTTTACTACCACAGAGCTGGGGGGCAGGAGGAGGGGCATGGAAGCATTTCATTGCTCAAAGACTACAGATTCTTACCTTTTCATAAATATTTTCTAGATTTTCTTGAATAAATATTTCTAAATTTGTGATATGTTCCTAGAACAGTTTCTAGAAATTTTATGGTTCTTTTGCATATATACATATACACACACACATATATGTATATGTATATATAAATATCTATACCTATATAGTCAGTATGGTTGTTTCGCTCAGAGACGGACTATAGAGCTCCTCACACCACCTTTGAGGAAGTCTTGCTAAGTTTATTTTTGCTCCCATTCCCATTTATTTATAATCTCATTTTTTCTCTTTTGTACAGTTTTTGGATTCTTTATTTTTGAATCAGAGAGCAGCATGTGCCTACATTGGCCTTACCTTATGATGCAAGCCCTTGTGGAGTATTTAGAGAGAGTTGTATAAATAGGGCCTCCCAGGATTGTATTTGTCAAAGAAAATAAGGGAGTCCCCTGAGGAAGACTCCTGGATGGAGGATTAAACAACCATGCTTTGATAATGGTGCGGGTGGAGGGTGACTCACACTCAGATTTGAGAGTGTAAAACAAAGTTGGGGGAAAGGGAGCTTCTCTGTGGTTATAAGAGGGTGGAACGGTGTTTTTATCAGTTTGGAAAGACACTGCAGGCAGAGGACTTTCTGGGTGGTCTGTGGGCAGGAGGCAGGAATGTGCTGCTTAGGAACGTCAGGGCACCACTTCTGTCTCTTCCTCTGGGTGCAGGTACAGACTTACTGGCACAGTATTCAGTTTAAGAGCTGGTAGCTCCTGCTGTTGGGAAGCATTCCCTTAAGTGGAAGGTCAAGATTATTAGTCATTTGTGTTTTCTTAGAATAAAACATCTGTGATTTAGTACATTGTTAAACTTCCGTACCTGATAAGACATGTTTCATGTGCACGCTGCTGCTTTGCAGCTGAGCTGGTTGGTATTGCCTGTGGAAAACTGCATGTATGAAACCCTGTGACCCTAGGGGATGGACCTTCTAGAGGGTGAGCCTCCCCATCAGAGTTCCCATGTATTTACGGTATCTAAGTTGGATGAAAAGGGAAAACTGGTGCTTTCTTGGGTTATCTTCATTCTGGCCATCGCCACTCTGTGAGGATGTGGAATCCATGCTTTCTTCCTGGTGCAATGAAATTAAGGTGTCGTCAGCATATGAGACATTAACAGCAGAGGTGGCTTTGGTGTCTTGAGGACTTTAGCATTCACTTGTCTCCCTCGTGGGAGCGAGTGTTTTCTTGAAACCTCTGAGGGCAGAAGTGAGGCGCTCATGTGGCTTTGCACAGCCCTTTCCAAATAAAAAACAGTAATGATATACAGTAATAGATTTTTAAAAAGTTACGTTCACAGGAAAGTTGAGAGGAAGGCACAGAGGTTTCCCGTATATCTCCTGACCCCACATATACATAGTCTCCCCTGTTACCACGTCCCCTACCAGTGTGGCATGTTTGTTATAGCTGATGAACCTACACTGACACATCATAATCGCCCAGGTCCATAGTACCTAGGGTTCACTCTAGGTCACTTACATTGCCCAGGTCTGGACAAATACATGATATGTAGCCATCATTATAATGTCATACAGAGTATTTCCACTGCTTTGTAAATACTCCATGCTTCCCCCATTCATCACTCAACTCCTGAGCACTCTCCCACCGTAGTAATAGCTTTTTAGAAGCCTACTATGTGCCAGTAAACCAAAGAGAATTGGTTTTAGTATTTCACTATGTGCAATACCAAAGAGAAGTAGATTTTTTTTCATGAACTTCATTTTACAGGTGAGAAAACAGACAGAGAAGTGGAGAGAAATGTCCGCACACATTGTGATTTGGTCTAACAAGTGGAGAGAGAGAGGGGATCTGACTTCCAAGTCTGCAGTGCTGACCAAAACCCTGTACTTAGTCTGCAGAGGTTCTAGAAGGAAGAGTGGATGATCCTGATCAGTGTGTGTGTGGGGGGGAACTACCAGGGAAACTGCTTTACTACTTTGAGAGATCTCAGTTCTTTTCTTATACGCCTGGCTAGGGTGTCCTTGAGAAACACTATGTATACTTCCTAGTGATTTCGTAGTGTTTATTTTTACTTTTCAACATGTAGAATATAGCATTACATCTTGTAAGAGACAAAGATTTCACATTTTTGTCAAATGGTTTCATAAGTATTGAAACATATTTTCTTTAATCACATTGATAAGTGTCTAATATTGAAATGAAATTTACAAAAAATTGAGTAATTTTTTTGCTATGATTTTCATATACACCAAGAGAAACATTTATTCCTACTACATATGTTTATGTTCTTCATAACATTTCTACTATTTTACTTATCTATCTCTGAAATGAAGCAATTAAGTTATATTTCTCTACATTTTATGTCAACAGATAATCTATAACCTGCTGTATAGTGTTATAATGACTTGATTTACATATTTTCTGAGCATGGAGAATTATTATTATTTACCATAGAACAATCACATTTAAAGTGTTTTAGAAGGAAGTCTTTGTTCTGCATACCATCTGCCAAATTTACCTAACATTCTTTTAAACTGATAAATCTTCAAATACGTTGTCAGCCCAGGTGTTTCTTCTGCGCACTAAACCCTTGCATCAACTTTCAACTGGACACTTCCGATTGTAGTGTCTCCTGTAGGGGACACAGTGATGTATTGTCCATATTCCTTCTCAGGACAAGAATACCTCTTCCTCCAGCCACGGGCCTGTTCTCGGCTGTCGGCCCTCCCCAGGGACTGTCCTGGCTGAAGAGAAGCATCTCGCTCAGACTCATGCCCCTTTCCCACAGAAGCTTATTTCCAACAACTGACCAATGTGGGCAAACAAACCCCTGACCCTCTCCCTCAAATGGAGATAATTCTGAGCTTTGTTTCATCTTCAAAAATTCCCATAGTGCTTCCTGGGGCTTCCATGGAGACTGCATCAGTGCCCAATTCTGCTTTTCTCCCTTCCCTTCATCGTGAGTTAATTTAAAGGCATTCTCTAATAAAACTCTCGCAAGTCAATCTTCACTTCAGAATCATTGTCCCAGGAAATCCAGCTCGAGGTACTGACAGATCTCAAACATGACATACCTATGACATGACATGGTTTTGGGGAAGAGAATGATGGCTTTCACTGCAGTTGCCAAACAAGCTAATGACACCGTCATCCACTCTAACACCCAAGGTACAGATCTGGGACTTGCTGAAGACTCTTTTCTTCATCACTGTTATTTCTTTAAGTACCAGTCCTCTTGACTCAAGTTCATTTACAAATACTCCCTCTTTTCCCCATCCCTACTGCCACTTTTGGGCTCAAGCCCCCATATTTTCTGCCTGCGTAGAGTAGTGGCTTTATAACTTACTTAGGGATTTGTAGCAGACCACTTTGTAGCTGTTAGGGCCCGGCCATACCCCTTGACACTCACTCTTCCCAGACTTGCCAAAGGCTTATTGCAGTGGTCACCTGCAACTCCGTCTGAGGATTTCTCTGGCCTCTGGAGACCGCTGGATTTGTGTTCTGGGACGTTCTGGGGAGTTAATACTCCCAGTAGCAGCTATCAACCATTGTTGGGGGGAGTTGGTAGATAGCTACTCTGGTGGGAAACTATGAGGCATATTTTACGTGGTCTCCTAGAGGTAACTTGTGGATTTGATCTTTATTTGCCCCTATTGTAACTTTCAATGACACCTTTCCTTTCCCTGTCATCTTCGTTCCTGTATCGAGGTTTCCTGGCATCACCCTGCCTAAGAACTGGCTGTGACAAGGACCTTACCTCAGGCTAGGTTGCCAGAAGCAGACCCTGAGGGAGGAGTTTAAGTGCAGGAAGTTATAGGAATAAAACACAGATGTGATGATTTCACTGTCTTATTAAAAATTCAAGCTGCTAAAGGCAAGCTTAAAGTCCTTAGCATGCCATGCAAGGCCTGTCATGACTTACAGAATGACCTTTGCTGATCCCTTCAGCTAGCAGATCAAAATCGTGGCCCTTTTAATTAACCCACAATCATCTCTCACTCAGAACATAGGCCTCAGGCAGCCAAGCCAACCTGGTTTGGGCTAAATGTGGGATGCATCTGGTCCCTCCAAGAAGAGTTTAAACAAAATTTCATTGAGCCAACAAATAAAGTAACTTCTATTCTAGACACACACAAAATATGGGCTTCTCAATAGTACTTCAGTGATCTTTTTCCACTTTTATGCTCTTTTATTGGGATTTGTAGTGCAATCTCTCATTAGTTTTCCACCCTTGAATATCTCTTCATAATAAAGATTGATGAAAGCTTGGAGCTGACAGGAAAACTAAGGTGAAAGAAAGGCATTCTTTCTTCTTTGGGCCTTTAACTTGACCACTAGGGTCTAAATGGGAGTGAAACCCAAAGCTAAATTTGTCAGATCCAAAGTAAACTATTACGGTGTTACTGTTAAGTAAACATTTATGGAACACCTACTGTACAATATGGTGTGAGAAACACAGGAGAGATGTTTGGGGCCAGGTGAGGAGGCCTGAAAGAGAAGGGAGACCAAGTTTGAATAGATACTAAATAAACTTAAAATTATGAATCTCTGCCTGATGTCTTTTTTTAAGTATATTTTATTGATTATGCTATTACAGTTGTCCCATTTTTTCTCCCCTATATCTCGCTCTGCCCTGTACTCCCCGTCCCACCAGCATTCCCCCTACTTAGTTCATGTCCATGGATCTTACATACAAGTTCTTTGCCTTCTCTATTTCCTTCACTATTCTTAACTTTCCCCTGTCTATTTTGTAGCTACCAATTATACTTCTTATTTCCTATAGCTTTCCCCCAATTTCCCTCCTCTCCCTCCCTGCTGATAACCCTCCTTGTGATCTCCATTTTTGTGATTCTGTTCTTGTTCTAGTTGTTGGCTTAGTCTGTTTTTTTTAGGGTCAGTTGTTGATAGTTGTGAGTTTGTTATTTTACTGTTCATAGTTTTGATCTTCACCTTTTTCTTAGAAAAGTCCCTTTAACGTTTCATATAATAAGGGCTTGGTGGTGATGAACTCCTTTAACTTGACCTTATCTGGGAAGCACTTTATCTGCTCTTCCATTCTAAATGATAGCTTTGCTGGATAGAGTAATCTTGGTTGTAGGTCCTTGCCTTGCATGATTTTGAATACTTCTTTCCAGCCCCTTCTTGCCTGCAAAGTTTCTTTTGAGAAACCAGCTGATAGTCTTAGGGGACTCCTTTGTAGGTAACTGTCTCCTTTTCTCTTGCTGCTTTTAAGATTCTCCTTATTTTTAATCTTGGGTAATGTAATTATGATATGCCTTGGTGTGTGCTTCCTTGGGTCCAATTTCTTTGGGATTCTGTGAGCTTCTTGGACTTCCTGGAAGCCTATTTCCTTTGCTAGATTGGAGAAGTTCTCCTTCATTATTTTTTCAAATAAGTTTTTAATTTCTTAGTCTTCCTCTTCACCTTCTGGCACTCCTATGATTCACATGTTGGAACATTTAAAGTTGTCCCAGAGGTTCCCTAAGCATTTCATCATTTTTTTGGATTCTTGTTTCCTCATTATGTTCCAGTTAAATGTTTATTTCTTCCTTCTGTTCCAAATTGTTGATTTGGGTCCCAGTTTCTTTCCTGTCACTGTTGGTTCCCTGTACATTTTCCTTTATTTCACTTTGCGTAGCCTTCACTTCTTCCTCTATTTTGTGTCCATACTCAATCATTTCTGTGAGCATCATGATTATGAATGTTTTGAACTCTGCATCTGATAGGTTGTCTATCTCCTCCTGCATAGTTCTTTTTCTGGAGTTTTGATCTGTTATTTTATTTGGGCCATATTTCTTTGTCTTGGTGCAGCTGTTACATTGTAAGGGGCAGGGCCTTAAGTACTTGCCAGGGCAGGGCAAACCACTTAGCTGCTTTGTAGTGTTGTATGTGGGGGAGGGTTCAAAGAGGGAACAATGCTACTTGCTCAGCTCTTTCCTCAGTTTCAGTTACTTCCCGCACTACCCACAAGCAAATTGGGCCCATCTGGTGCTGATTCCTGTGGGTGGGCTTGTGTATGTTCTAAGACCCTGTGGGTCTCTCCAATGAACTCTCCTTCAGGCTGAGAGTTTCTCCCACCTCAACCCCCACAAGTTTTTATAGCCAGAGGTTTTAAGTCTTTAGTTTCCCCACTCTTGAACTCTGGGTTATGGTCTGTCTCACTCCCCAGTTGTTCCTCCCAGCTTATGTGCACTCCAATGTGGGGTTCACCCTGTCTGCCAGTCACCAACTTGCCTGCCCTGTCCACAGCTTTGCTGTGCATCCTCTCTGCCCCAGCTGCTTGTCTCCACCCCTCCTACCAGTGTGGATGAATGTTTCTTCTTTAACTCTTTGTTTGTCAGACTTCCATACAGTTCGATTTTCTGGCAGTTCTGGTTGTTTTTTGTTTTTAAGTTTGTTGTTATCCTTCTTTTGCTTTTGCAAGGAAGCAAAGCTTATCTACTTATGCCTCCATCTTGGCTGGAAATCATTGGAACTTTTCTCTACCTAATGTCTTTTGCTAAAATGTTATTTAATCCTGTTCATGCTGTAAGGCATTGTCTACCACTTCACACAGGAGGCAATCATCTCAAGTCAAATAACTGCAAACTGAAATACCATTTCCTCAGGGGTAATTTTCTGACTCCATAATCTGTTTTACAGGGTGTCTTCAAGTTTTCTTTATAGCCATTACAATGTACAATTGTTTATTTAAATTCCATCTTCCTTGCTGGATGGCAAGTTCCAGAAGGATCGGGCCACATCCAAATTGGTTACAACCATATTATTAGTACATACTTCCTGACACCTGATGGGAACTCAATACATATTTGCAGAATAAATGAATACTCAAACATGATGGACCAAAGGACTGATCTCAGATCTAACTTCCCATCCTCAAGTTCTTTACAGTGCCTACTTTTAGCAGATTGAGAGGCAAAGATAGTATAACACATATCTATAAAATTGGTGCTTAATTAAATATTGACTGGCAGTGTTAAAGTGAGGAAGCAGCCACTGAGCACTATGACCAAACCTGTTGGCCTTTGTGTCATTTTCTAAAAATATTTTTAATGCTTCATGGACTGTGGGGCCAAGGGGATTCTGAGTCAGGAATTCACCCATGTGACAAATTCAGGATTCGGGCTTCTCAGTGAAGAACTTTACATATAAACTGAATTGAGTATATGAACTGCTATCTAAAAATCACTCACCCAACCCTTTATTTATTTATCCTTCTCTTAGCCTGTGAGAAAATTTTATTTCCTATGACAGTTGTCAGCACTCTGGCTTGGTCTTTAGGCTATTCCCTTCCCGGCTGCCACAATGCCAGATAGTTCATGTAGATAACATTTGGTCAATCCTTGCCAAACCCCTCCAAGTCTCCCCCAAACCAACCATCCCAACCATAGGTTCTTTGATCTTTAATTAGGAAGAACAATTTTTCCAGAAGCTGTATGTAGATATTTCTTCTTATATGAAATATGGCTCAGATTGGCTGCTTACTCATGCTTTAGTGGAAAGGTGGCTGGCAAAAATGCAGACCTGGCATTTTTAACTTCTTCGTCCACACTTTCTTGTGGGTTCTGTTTTCTCTGAGAGAGTAGCTGAAGCATAGACAATGAAAGGTCTCCCACAGGAGCTCCTACTCAGTGAAATGGGCCAACTTAAGATTTTTCTAAAAAGTTTAATTTTATAGTTGGTTTTCATAATAATTGAAGGGAGATTTAGTAATTTAAATAATTTAGTGGCTAAAAAGAACCCTGCCCCTGAAAATGTCTGTTTTTAGTATGCCTTAAATTTTACTTTTTACTAAAAATTGGTTGTGTTAATGTCATTTCTCTCTTTTTGAGTAGATGGAGATCCAAAAGCAGCTGTTGTCTGTAAGAGAAAATGCTAGAAGATCACCTGGGGGTTCAATGCTATTTTTTTTTTTTTTCAATTTCCCACCATTCACATACTTGGGTTCCTGGAATTTCCTGAATATATCATGTACTCCTTACATTGTACTTCTTGCCTTCACTTCCTCTTAAAATCTTAGCAATCCTTCATAGGAGCAAAGCCATTGAACTTGGTTTTGAAGTCTTTCATGATCCTCCCTCCCCTCATCATACCTTTTTCTTACCACTTACCACTATGTGACACCTGCATCATTAAAGTTGTGTTCCTAATTTCCTCACTATCTATGACCTTAAATATTCCAAAATATTAGTGTCTTATTTAGGTTGGTAATTTTATGGCCTAATAACCAGTATATAATCAATGCTTAAAGTAGATTCTCCTGTTTCCTATAGCCATCATCTTTGCAATATTACTTACAGTATCTACTTATTGATGGGAAGAATTGCAATTTCCCCACTCCTTGTGGCCTGTCATGGTCACTAGTCAAAACAAAAGTGGCAATATGTTAATTCAGAATCTAGGCTTCAAGAGGCCTTGCATGCTCTGTTTTCATTTTATTTTAGATTAGTCTGGGCTTGTTTTCACAGTATAGCAGAAGGTAATGGTAGGGGTGGGAGACAAGAAAGGAGGAAGGAGGGGGAGGAAAGAGAGAAAGAGAGAGAGAGAGGGCGAGCATATAAAGAAAAACTGAGACTATTCTAGACAAGCTGGCAGCCAATTGACCCCAAAACAAGTGGGAGAGGCAAGCCAATATTAGTAGAACTGCCTATTCAATCGATAGCTGACCAAATCCACATTTATGAGTCTATCAGAAACCAGAAAAGAAAAATACCCAACTGCCTATAAACACATGAACAATAGAAAATATTATACTTTTAAGCTACTATGCTTTGGGGTGGTTTGTCATACAGCAATGACCAACTGATAACATGCTCAAGAATTTATTGCCTTTGAAACCACCTTTTGTAACAGTAAAAATTCCCATCCTTGGCCAAGATGAATCTAATGAGTACATGACCCAAATTCTTCATGGTAAAACCAGTGTAGATATTGAACGATTTAACACAAAATGAGAAATAAGTCGATAAGAAGATAACCTTTAAAAAGTAAGTGGAAATGTTATCTTTAAAGTATAAAAGTATACTAGCTGTGAAAACAAGATAAAAAAGTTGAAGTACAAAATCATTTAATGTAAGTACTTTTTGTTCTTGAATAAAAAATTTTAATGTGCCTAGAGAGAGGGTAGTAATAACATTCAAAAGTCAAATTTATTCAAAATGCCTTTCAAGCTCTCCTTTATTGTTATGCTAATTAAACTTAATTCATAAATAAAATATCAAGATGGGATATATTTGGGAAATGTGGTCTATTAAGGAACACTCAGGTTCATTACTCCTCCCAGTTGGCTGAGTTCTTAACACCACACAGTTCTCTGCCAGGCCATAGGGCTTATTCTCATGTTAAAGTAACAGGCATTTGCCAAGCATTCTGATTTAACATGTCTTTACACAACTATAAACAAATCGTCATGGAGTCTCAGCAATCTGTGTAGGCAGATGGATTATCAGTAGCCCAGAGCTCCCTAACTCAGAATTTCGGATTTTATGTGACAGGGTCAGAATGCTAATCTGAACTAGGAATGAAAAAGATAATTTTAGATGCCAACATTTGAAACCAGTTAAAGAAGAAAACATTTCACTTTAATCAGAATCTGAACAGATGTAAAAGATTGTACTGTATTTGCTCTTCTGTGCATGGCAATCAGCTTTGTGTAACTAAATTAAGACGAGCCAAAGAGACCAGGTAGATGGAAGATTTAAATGTGCACAGTGTTTACTCTTGTTAGAATTCAAGGAAGAGGCCAGTGCTTAAGCAGTGGTTTCTGTTTGGAGCGCTATCTGGGCATTTGGAGAAGAAACCTGCTTAGAGGTAAGACCAGGGACTACAAAGTGAACCTAGAAATGCTCACAGTTGGAGCTGATATTACTGTAATATTTCTTTGATATGGCCCCTTGGAGTCTGGCTTTCCACTGAAGGCTAGTGAATTAGAATTCAGTGAACAATATTTACTGAGTACCAAGTGCATCTGGGGAGAGTATATTGGGTAGGAGGGGCAGGAAAGAAAAGACACTACTTTATCCCTACTCAGAAGTTTATTGTCTTTTTGAAATGGGAGGGTGGATTTTTGAAGGACGGTAAATACTTATTGAACAGCTTTGTGCCCCTGCCTCACATGCATCTTCACAATGAAGCCCCGACCCGACCCCTGTATTAGACAATAGACAGGACTGGCAGAAGCTCTGAGAAGCTGTGTAACTTGCCCAAGGTCAGTGGTAAAGCAAGGATTCAAAATCAGATGTGACTCCAAGCCGTGTTCTTTCCACTACAAATCGCTCACAGATGGGCTGGAAGAGTAATATTTGTGACTCTTACACGGTATCTGTGAGAAAGTACAGAAACCTACACATGTATGCAGGTGCTTTTCTAGGACGGATTGACGCAACCAGAAGTACAATTCCCTGGGGGCTAGATTGCTAGGTCTTTGATGAGTACAATTACACCCAATGTCTTTTTGTGGAAAATAATATATTTTTTATAAAAAAAAAACACCTCTTGCATATCAGCTCATAGTATTAGGAACATATGGGAGTCAGTGGGGGAGTAAGGTAGGATTTTTTTCAACTGCAGCTTTTATGGGGCTTTAAATGGTAGAACCCTTCCAGACATAAAAGCAATTATGTCCAATCCCACTGATCTTGGGCCTGAGAGATATTTATGATGGCATATGTAATTAGTTAGTGAAGGCAAATTTCCCAAGCAGAGGGTGCTCTGGTTATCCTCTCAGGAGACATTCCTCAGAGACCTTTCTAGGGAGGAGATGATCAATAATAAACCTTTTCCTTCATGTAGTTTATGGCAATTTAAAATTGCTTTTATGTATGGCCTCCTGTAGTAATTTTGTTACTGAGATATACAATAATTCACATGCCATCAAATTAAAGCACTTAAAGTATACATCTCAGCACTGCAACTATCACAACTAAGTTTAGAACACTTCTGTTACCTAAGAATAAATCCTGTACCAGAACTTAAAATCCACCCTTTAGTTAATGAATATTTGAGCTGTTTTTACTTTTTGGCTTCTGAGAATAATGTTGCTATGAGCACTTGTGCATAAGTTTTTGTGTGGACATGTGTTTTCATTTCCCTTGGATATGTACCTAGGAATTAGATTGATGGGTCACATGGTAACTTTATATTTATCATTTTAAGGAACTACCAAACAATTTTCCAAATTGCTGCATCATTTTGCCACTAGCAATGAATGAGGCTGCAATTTCTCTGCATCCTCATCAGCATGTGTTACTGTCTGGCTTTATTTTAGCAATCCTAGTGCATATAAAGTTGTATCTCATTGTGGTTTTGATTTGCCTTTCCCTAATAATTAATGAGCTTATCATCTTTTATGTGCATATTGGTCATTTTTATGTCCTCTCTGGAGAAAAGTCTTTTCAATTCCCTTGCTCATTTCTAAATTGGCTTATTTTTGTTTTTATTATTGAATTATAAGAGTTCTTAAAAATGTATTCTGGATACAAGTCTCTTATCAGATATATGGTTTTTCAAATGTCTTCTCTCATTGTGTGGTTGTCTTTTCACTGTCTTGATGGTGTATGAAGCCCAAAAGTTTTTCATTTTGATAAAGTCCAGTTTATACACTAATTTTTCTGCTCGTGTTGTGGTATCATAATTACCTGATATCATATCTAACACTGCTTAATCCAAGGTCACATAGATTTATTATTAGGTTTTCTTCTAGGAATCTTATGGTTCTAGCTCTTACATTTAGGCTGTTGATGCATTTTGAGTTAATTTTTTTTACAGGAAGATTTTTAAAAAAGATTTTATTTATTCATTTTTAGAGAGAGGGGAAGGGAAGGAGAAAGAGAAGGAGAGAAACATCAATGTGCGGTTGCCTCTCACATGCCCCTTACTGGGGACCTGGCCTGCAACCCAGGTATTCTGGGTGCCCTGGCTGGGAATCGAACTGGTGACCCTTTGGTTCACAGGAGCTGCATGTAACCCACTGAGCTACACCAGTCAGGGCACATTTTGAGTTAATTTTTGTGTGTGATATGAGATAGGGTTCTAAGTTCACCCTGTGGCATGTGGATATCTATTTGTTCCACCATCATTTGTTGAAAAGACCATACTTTCCCTCATTGAATTGTCTGGCTCCCTTTGTAGTAAATCAATTGACCATAAATCTATGGGTCTGTTTTGGCCTTTCAATTTTGTTTCAGTGATTTATACCTCTTTTCTTACTGGCTTGATTACTATAGTAGGTTTTGAAATTGTGAAGTGTGATTTTCCAAATTCTTTTGTCTTTTTCAAGATTATTTGGCTGAGTTGCTTGAATCTGCATATGAATTTTAGGATCAGCTTGCCAATTTCTGCAAAAATAGCAAGCTGGGATTTTAGTAAGCATTGTGTTAAACCTGTAGATCAAATTGAAGAATTCTGCTGTCTTGACAGTAACATGTTTCCAACCCACGAACATAGGTTGTCTTTACATTTATTTAAATCTTCCTTAATGTCTTTTAACATTGATTTGTATTTTCAGTGTATTGGTCTCCTTTTGGGTGATCTACTATACTCCTCCTGGAGGGGATAGAGAGACACTGCACTGTTTAATGCTGGACATTCCTCCAGTCCACAAGAAGGTCCCTCAGCCATCCCCGTCTCTGAGGCTCCGTTCCTACTCAGCTCCCTGAGTCTGCACAGCAAGGCAGGCCTTGCTCTCTTCTGCAGCTCTGGAAGGCCCTGGATTCCTATGTATAGGGTATAGTCATACAGTTGTCAAATTTTTAGTTAATAACTTCAAAGGTTTGTAATCATTATGTTGCCAGGTAAAATTTTATGTACATTCAAAGAAGGTTCATAGACTTCTCTTTTTATTCCAGGCACTACAGGTTGTTTGGTATTCCCAGAAGTAACACTTGCAAGCACAGCCTAGAAGGGCAGGAAGGTTAATATCCGTTGTACTATCTTTTTAAAAAGGATTTTTTAAATTTTATTTTAACTTACTTTTCATTGTATTGTTTTCAGTTACCATTTATCCTCCCACATCCTCTTCTACTTGCCTCCCCCTGCAATCAACATACTGTTGTCCATGTCCATGAATTCTTTCTCTTTTTTTAAATTTAAATTATGATATTTTCAATTACAGTTTACTTTATGCTATACATTACTCCCCTGTAACTACTTTGTAACTACCAATTTGTACTTCTTAATCCCTTCCTCTCTTTCCCAAGTCCCCTAGTCCCTCTCCCCTCTGCCAGTCACCAGTCTGCTCTCTGTGTCTATGAGTCTGTTTCAATATTGTTTGTTCATTTATTTTGTTCTTTGGATTCCACATACAAGTAAAATTATATGGTATTCACCTTTCTCTGGTAATTCACCTATATTTCCTAAATATCTTGACCAATGGAGGAAAGGACTTGATGGATAAACCTCACCCCTTTTGTCCACTGGGTGAATGGTTTTGAAAGTTGCATGGTTGTGGTGGCCAACTACATAACTATTCCTTATTGCCTCTCCTCACTTCCTTCTTCCATTGCTCTGTCCTAAAATCATGATCCTGGGGGCCATATTCCCTATTTAATATTCTGAACCCAGCCTCTGCTTTCAGGGAGACCCTGGCCAAGTATTGAGGGGACAACAATCTCATTTAATGGTAGCATGACTTCAATTTTTATGATTAAGACTATGCTATTATTGGTGTAATCTTTATGGAAACAGTTGGATACATAGAAAAATGAAAAAACGTCAATCTAAATATTTTGGGACAAACTTCTTTGTATAAGTATTTCCCCTAATTTATAAATACTGATTTACCCTAATTTTTATAAATACTCTAGCTTTATTTCTGGGACTTAGTAGTATTGTACTATTCTGTGATTTTTGACATTAGGCTTTGGCGTGAGGTTTACTTTAGCCAATGAAACATGGATGGAAGTGGGAAGGATTAAGCACAAGTTTTATGGGCCAAGGCATGATTGTCTATATTTCTTCCATCTTTCCATAGTGATGATGGAATTTTGAGAATTTTTTTTACCAACCTGGCACTCAGAATGAAAATGATGAGTAGATCCTCCTGTTGATTTGCATTAAACATACAGCATTAGCAAAAAATATACTTTGTCATGTTCAACCATTGAGATTTTCCAGTTGTTTGCTGTGGTTTACAAATCGGGATAGCCTAGGTCATTTTGTAGTGTCATAACATACGTGTGCACACACACATGTACCATGTATCAAGCCTTACTCTACGGATAGAAACAAAACAATAAAAACAACAACAATTAGGTATCACACAATGAAGTGAGCTTCTCAACTGTAAAGTGGAAATCACAGCAGTGTTTAAGGTTAAGACATATAAAAACTTGCTAAAAATCACATAGCTAATCAGTAGAAAAGCCAGGATCTAAACCTCAGCATGCTATTTCTAACACCTAGACCAGGGTTTCTTGGTTTGGATTACCCTGGTGATCCCTGGTGACTTGTCTGGTAGTCCACAGAGGAGCTTTATTTTTTGAATTATTTCTCTTTGTTTCCTTTTTTGTTTGATCCTCCACTCCTACCTGCCCCCACCCCATCAGTTCCCCCCCGCCCCCACCAATGCTGCCAGCCTGCTCTCTGTGAATCTTTCTCTCTTTTGATTGTTAGTTCAGTTTGTTCATTATATTCCACATATGAGTGAAATCACACAGTACTTGTCTTCCTCTGGCTTATTTCCCTTAGCATAACATTCTCCAGGTCCATCCATGCTGTCATAAAGGGTAAACTTTTCTTTCTTATAGCTAGTAGTATTCCTTTGTGTAAATGTCTCACAGTTGTTTTATCCACTCATCTACTGATGGACACTTGGGCAGCTTCCAAATCTTGGCTATTGTAAATAATGCTGCAATGAACATAGGGGTGTATATATTCTTTGAAATTAGTGTTTTGAGTTTCTAGGATAAATTCCCAGAAGTGGAATTGCTGGGTCATAAGGCAGTTCCATTTTTAATTTTTTGAGGTAACTTCCTAGTGTTTTCTACAGTGGCTGCACCAGTCTGCATTCCCACCAACAGTGCACTAGGGTTCCCTTTCCTCCACATCCTTGCCAGCACTTGTTTGCTGATTTGTTGATGATAGCCATTCTGACAGGTGTGAGGTGTTATCCCATTGTGGATTTAATTTGCATTTCTCTGATGATTAGTGACTTTGAGCATCTTTTCATATGTCTATCAGCCATCTGTGTGTCTTCTTTTGAGAAGTGTCTTTTCAGGTCCTTAATTATTTTTAAATTGGATTGTTTAGTTTCTTCTGGTGTTGAGTTGTGTAAGTTCTTTATAAATTTTGGATACTAACCCCTTATCAGATGTACTATCGGCAAACACACTCTCCCGTTCAGCAGGTTGTCTTTTCATTTTGTTGCTTCCTTTGCTGTGCAAAAAGTTTTTAGTTTGATTTAGTACCTTTGATTTATTTTTTCTTTTGTTTCTCTTTCCTAAGAAGATATATAAGAAAAAATATTGTTATGAGAAATGTCTGAGATTTTACTAAGTTTTCTTCTAGTATTTTTATGGTTTCAAGCTTAACATGTAAGTCTTTAATCAATTTTGAGTTTATTCTTGTGTGTGGCGTAAAAAGGTGGCCTAGTTTAATTTTTTTGCATGTACCTGTCCAGTTTTTTCAACCCCATTTATTAGACTACCTTTAGCTCATATATATATTTTTATTGTAAATATTAACATTTTTATTGTTTTTCCTGATTATAAAAGTAATACACGTTCCTTATAGGAATGTATGATAAGAAAGCAAAAATCATTCATAGTATTAATACATGTAGAGATAAACACTATTAATACTTGTTTATATTTCTTTCCTTTTTTTCCCCTATGGATATTCATACTTTTGTTTCTATATAGATGAGATCATTATGTGTATATCATATCAGTGTGTATTTATTCTTTTGTTTACTATTAAAATATAAGCACTTTCCAAAGTCAATACAAATTATTTGGGTACATAATTTCTTATGATTGTATAATATTATATTGTATTGAATTTATAATGCATATGAGCATTCTCCTGTGGTTGAACACTTAATTTTTTACAAAGGTTAAGAATATGGTTTCAAACTTGGTTAAATCCTGGCTTGCTCTGCCATTTATTAGCTATGTGGCCTTAATCAAGTTACTTAATCTCTCTAAACAGCAATTTTCTTTTTCACAAAACATTCTTCTTCTTACATCATTTAAATCCGTTAATGTCACCGTGTTGTCTTCTCAGGTTGCTTGCAGTTACCTACCGTATTATCATAAAGTCTAGTCACAGCTCCATAGTTTCTCTTGGTTATACTCAAAACTGAAAAGTACTCTTTAAAATATAGTCTTCTCTTCTGTTTAGTGTTGCGGGCGTATCTAAATTAAATAAAAAATACTAGATGAAAGTTGTATGAAATAAGATAGCTCATATATTTAAAATTAATTTTCTCATGTATTTCACAAATTTTACATTTAATATTAATTGTAAACAGTTAAATAATATGAAATGTATCCTGCTAATAGGTGTAGTTAACATTAAGTAATACAGTACATATGTACTAAGATGGGCTGCATTTAAGAACACAATTATGCAGAACATAAGGTAATAAAAAATAAAGTCATTTCTTTTTACTGTTTTATATCTATAGCTCACTAAATTTTGCAGTTACATAGTAGTACAATATAAAACTAATACATAAAGAAAGGAAGCAAATGAATAGGGATAAAATAGGAATAATTACTGTAATTGAAAGTAATGCTAAATTTGTAAATAATGTGTAGTGCCACAGATAATATAAAAAATTAATATCTACTGAAAAATTATTCTGTTAGTGTGCTAATTTTCCATAAGAAATTAAGGAAAGGTGAGGAAGACTCTGAATATTGATTTTATTGGATAGAAGCACAGTACAGTTTTATGAAATTGTCATGAAACCCTTAAAGCTTTTACATGGTTTTTTTTTAAGCAAAGCACAATGATCACTCTAGCAAAAACATTTTTTCAGGAAAGTATAAAATAATACTTTCTAGCACAGAAGTGATTATTTACTACTAAGAAAAGAGATCACATCAGATGCATCAAAGTTATAATACCTATTCTTGCTAAAAAGCTTGTAAAACCATACATGAGAAATGATAAATAAAGCTCATGCAGAAAGGACAAGCTGTAGGTACAGTTTTTTTATTAAAAAGACATTTTGGGTGTTACCTTATATCAATGGCATACAATGTGGAAAAGCAATTACAGGCACTTATGTGCTGGCAAATAATTTGCTTTTTGTAGTTGGACATTGCCAGTCCCAGAATATTTGTAGCACCTGAGTTAGAAATGCCAGGCATGGCTCTTTGTCTCATTTGTCACTAAAAACTCATTTTGTGAGCTGTGTTATCAAGGAAAAATCTTTCAGTCATAGTGGGGAAAAAAGGTGTGTTGGGATCGGTATTGTCAGAACACCAGTTATGAGTAGAACAAAGAAGAGCTTTGCTGCACCAAGAAGTTGCACTTGAGTCTGATCCACACACTGCTTTACCCGTAGAGAATAGTCACGGGCAGTACAATGTGTCACGGTTATTCTTCATTTGCTTCATCAGAACAGTGCTCCGCCTTTCTAGGTCAGGGTCCCAAGAAAACTCATATGTCACACTCAAGAGAGGATAATTCAAAGAAGGGTCATTTACAAAGGAACTATTCACAAGTATGTGGTCGGGAACTACAAGGGACACTGTACCAACTAAGGGTATTGTAAAAGCTAACTCATTACAATGTCTTAACTCCTTTGTGTAAGTCCAACAGACATTGTATATATATTCATTATATTCATATTCATTATATGAAGTTGTTGACATGGAGCTTAGGAATGTAGTAGGGTTGCTGCATTGGATTTCTCTTGTGTAAAGTCTCACATCATTACTGGCTCACTTGATTCCAACAATTGTCTACGACCAAGAATTCACACTGACTCTGATCCACTTTGCACCAATATCACCTCAAGTTTGCATTATGAGCCTCTTGCTTCTTGCCTGGGTTTTCTGATGTCATTCATGTAGGATCCTGTGAGAGCCCACTGGACATTCCCATTCTCAAATCAGAGGTGTGAGGGAGTTGATCGCCTTTGGAGCAGTCCTCAACCAAATGGGGATGGAAGTCAATGGATGAATGCCTTTCATCTCTTGAAGAAGTAGTTCTGAGATGTACTCCTCATACTCTTCTGAAGGTTCCCATAATGTTTAGCATCAGCCACTGATGGCAGTAAATCTGTTCAATAATGCATCCTTATATTGCCTTCCCCTTGTTTTTTATTTTTGTGTAGACAATACTCAGAAGGGAGGTCAGCAACTTTCTCCAAGAAAGGAACACAATTCCTTACCCTGATGTCATGAAGGGCCTAAATTCAGGCAACGACCTCTGTGGAAAGAAAGGACATATCAAAACTTTTGGAGGCACAATTGTCTCCCACCAGGTCTGGACTTCCACACATAAAGTTGAAGTGGTCCTGAGCATAGAGCAAGACCAGGTGCGGTGGTCTAGCGTATATGCAGGTCGGGCTGAGTAATTTAATGTAGAATGTGATTGTAGATACAACAGTGCACTTAAGGCTTGTTTATCCTTCATGGTCTACAAAAATTTTCATTTGTCCCCTCAGATTCTCCAGGACAGTTCTACTGGATTCAAAAATATTCCTGAACTCAGTGCTGCAAAGTTGAAATAGAAGGTAGTATCCTAATATTTCTTAGAATTGTGCTAACAAGCTTGTAAACTAGCTCTGAAGTTTGCCTTGTAGTAGATGACCTGTTTTTCTTCTTTTCTAGAAGCTTGTACAATCTTGTGTTTATCCTTAAACAATGGTGTTTCAATGTAGATTACTTTCCTATCAAGGCCTTCAGTTGTGGAAAAATATTTTCTAGTGTTTATAATAACTTTCTCCTCCTTCCCTTATCTTTCTCTGAAACTCCTTTATCTAGAGGAATAATCCTAAAGATTCAACACCCATGTCTCATCTTATCTTATATTTTTCATGTTTTAAGTGTAGATATTGAGAAATTTTTAAGAAACACAATTTAAAAGATAATATCTTTAAACTAGCTTTCTTTGGGGGCAGGTAATATTTTAGGTGGGAAATAAAAGGACTTTAAAAGATCATGCGTTTTATTTGGTTCATTTTAGGCATATCTTATTCGAAACACTATTTGTTTTGTTCATTTGCTTTTCATCTGGTAGTCTTAATTGGTGGGTTGAATCCACTCATTTTTCTTTTTTGTGATGGTTACTGGTATATTTAGACATATCTAGTAGCTTATTTCATATTGTCTTTATTACCTATTCTTTTTTTTTTCTTTTTCACCTTCTCTTGGCTTGATAAAATTTTATTTCTTCCCCTTCACGAATTTAAATGTTAAACAGACATTTTAAAATTATATTTTATAATGAAGTCTATTGTTATACAGTGTATAATTAGTGTGCTGCTGTTTTCTCCTTAGAAAAAGACCAAAGATATCAAAGTCACTCCTTCTGTCTTTTCTGTTATCGTTTACATAATGTTACCTTTCAGATAAGATTTCAGACATTGGTTATATTTATCAATATTTTACTTAGTGTTTTGCTCACCGTGTGCTTTGTATTCCATTCCTTCCTGCTTTCTTGTTGTAGCACTTATTTAGTCGAGCTTACCATTAACAGATCCCATTGAAAGAGCTAAGTCTTTTACATTTGAAAATGCCTATTGTTCCCTTACTCTTGAGTAGTAATCTAACTGGCTTTAAAAATGTATACACATTTCAGAATTTTGAGGATTTTAGTCTATTTTCTCCTGTAATTTATTTATGTTGAGATATCTTCTGGGATAGCAGTTAGACTAAGATAATCTATAGACTATCATAAATACACTCCACATTTTCTGGATCTGGCTTCATTTTTATTCTAATTAGATCTTGGCTAAAACTTAGCTAGAAATGAAGAAAACCACAGGTCTTCATATTAAAAATGCATATCATTGTTTTTACATATTGCTTCACTTCTCACTCCTGGAAGTTCTTCTCACTCCGTGAGACACACATTGGGGCTTCTTTTATGTTCCCATTTCTCTTTCACATATTTTGTACATTATTTCTGAGCTGCTCTCTGGGTGAACTTCTCAGGATTAATTCCTCACTCAATTTTCTTGCATCTGGAATTTATCCCATATATGCATGACTTCCAGATAGACTCAGAGAGACCTGTGAAGGCCATCTTTCAGAGAAAACAACAAATTAATAAAAAACACACTACCCATCACCAAAAATTTCCCAGTTTAAGTTGAAGTAT
Source organism: Micronycteris hirsuta (assembly GCA_004026765.1). Taxonomy (NCBI): domain Eukaryota; kingdom Metazoa; phylum Chordata; class Mammalia; order Chiroptera; family Phyllostomidae; genus Micronycteris; species Micronycteris hirsuta. The sequence goes on along the minus strand of PVJI01010780.1, from coordinate 11,901 downwards.
ATTAGTGAGAAATAGATATGATTAGTATTTACTTTAAATATTTTTCTACAGTTGTAATTTAAAATCTTGCTACAATATGTCTAGTCTGAACATTGATCTTTTAATTTTACTTAGAATTGAAGGAATATTTTTAATCCTGTATGAAGGTTTTCATCTCAGGAAACCATAATTATGTTATTTTGCTACTGATGTTTTATTATTATTCCTAAATAACATGTATAATTACATATTATAGAAATGGGGAAAAATGGATATTGACTCTTTCACTTCATTGACATTTACTTTGACCCATTTCCTGATATTCAAAGAAAACTTAACAAGTGTGTCTTCCATATCACCAATTCTATGATTCTATTATCTAAAATTTGAATGCTATTAAGTTCTCTTCACAATGCAGATTTAAATTATTCTACTATATTTTTAGAGCTTTAAAATTCAATTCTTTTTTTTCTTATCTCACCTATTGAATTTCTTATAACTCTTTGTTACCATTCTGTAGGGACCACATTTTCATGAATTTTAGTGAGGATGACAAGTTCCTTTTCCTCAAATAATATTCTAAATTTTATAGAAAGTATTTTTTAGCATTTTCTCCTCTTGAGTTTATAGTGATATGCCTTTTTTTTTTTTAGTTTGCTTTTCACTGGTTAGACAGAATGAAATCAATGCAAGACCTTTCTTGACTATAGATGCGTTTAAATATGTTGTGTGGATCGCATCACCCTACTTACATCCCCTTGTCGGATCTACAGCTACAAGGGAAGCAGTCTTGCCTCACTCCCTACCCTGTTATTAGTGTCTCAGATTTGTCTTTACCTCAGTTCAATAGCGACAGAAGTGTTTTATTCTGTCCTCACTGCACGGTGGAAAATGCTGGGATTATAGTTTTATAATTGGGTCCCAACACTTCTGGTTTCTCTTCTATTATTTTTTTTTTTTGAGTTACCATTTTTGAATATTTATAGAAATATATACTGATGGGAGCCAGGAGGGACACAGTGCTCTAATTGTGGGTAATGATTTCTGAGGCAAAGAGTTGGCTGCTAAATAATCATGTTATAGGATCCTTTGGTCTATAATCTAGGGGCAGACTTTGGGGGAGGGCTGAAGCATGTATTTACTTCCGTGCTGGTGGAGTCCATTTCCAAGTAGACTTTGTGCCTACAGCACAAATATTTTATTGGAAAGTTGAGAAGAACTGCCTCAGAGGCTGTCAGGAATTACCAAAGATCCCTTATTACTGTTCTTTGCTCTTCGCACTCCCACTGTGGAACTTTTCCATTATTGCTCAAATTAACTTCTCTATAATACAATTCTGATCATCACTTATCTTTTCAAACCCTCCAGTTATTATATTTCTGTAGTCAGTGGGTAAACTTGTTATCCTTGCATTCAATGTCTTATCTTAGTGTGGAAGGGTAGGCTAAGGAAATCTTTTTCTAATGCTTTTGTATTGGAGTTTATGATCTGGTCCAGTTTGCCTACAACTCACTTCAAATTGTCTAGTGTTTTTACACTATTTATACCGTTTAATCTGTGCAGAATGCCTTCTACTTTTTCTACCTAATATTCTTGCCCATCTTTCAATGCCCATTTAAGAGATTATGTTTACTATATATATTATCTGAGCATCATCCAGTTGGATATTCGAACTCTCATGGCCCTTTCCATTTTTTTTTTGTGGTATTTGTAACATCATGGATCTTTTGAACAGTAACTGAATCTTTAACTTTATCAGTATGTCTGCATAATACCTAGTTAGCAGTGTCTTGTATCCTATTGGGCTTCATAAATGCTATTCAGCACTTTTGGTATTTGGGTTAATTGCTCATTGGGAAGCTCTAGAGTTTTACCTTGTGGTTGTGACCACATAACCCAAATACCCACATTCTGTGACTAAAGTGTCTTCTTTCTATTCAAATGCATTTCCTCTATAGTATTATACAGAAATTAATTTGTCTCTCTTTTGTAGCTTGGTATATATCACTCAAATATTTTTTCAGCAAGAGTATAATGTCTGATCCTGTAGACCATGAAAGGGCTCAGAAAGTAAAATCCACTAACTCAGGGTCTCCTGCAAATGTCCAATGCCCTGATGGATCTGCAGCTAAGATACCGATTTCATTGCTCCAGTATGCACAACTATCAGCAAAAAGTGTAGACATGTAATCAACTTGTTGAACTCAAGATTGTGGATCCTAAAGTTCTTTGTGAGCAAGAGACAGTAAATGATATGAACAGCAGTAGTTAACTCTCAAAATTAAATAGTACTCTGCTTCAAATACTTGAAGTATAATTCATGACTTTGTAAAACATTTCAGGACTTGGTGGATTGGAGATAATAGCTTATCTGAATCAACCTCACAGAATCAGACCCCAAATATTTCATAGAGATAATTCTTATTTACTCATAGCAAGAATAGATAGTTGTTTTTTCCAAGCAAGTTAGGTATGTGTGTGAACTTAGTTTAGGAAAAGATCGCTCTGGCAGCAACATGGAGGCTGGGCTGGAAAGACTAGAGAGTAGATGCCAATGGAATAGTCTGAAGATTGTTGAAATAGTCCAAATGATTACAGCCTAAATTAAATCCAGCACAATAAGAACAGGAAGTTGAAGAATGTATTGGAAAAGTGAGGTAGACTGAAACAATACTATTCTGTCTCATCTATTTATTTGTATTTTCAAGGGTGATTATCTTCAACTGTTCTAGTTTGGGAAATTAAGGCGTCAATGTTGATAAGTGAAGAAGAATCATAAGAAAAGCAGGCTGCTTTCCTGGTTCATTTACTCAGCAGCACTATGAGATGTCCTCCTCGCTTGGGACTTTGAGAAAATCACTAGCAGGGTAAGACAGAAGAAATGGTGAGAGCCTGACATCTGGTAGCTTTGGGCTAGGGAACCAGTGCACTTCAGGCTGGGACCAAAGGCTATTACATAACTTTGCTACAAAGGAATGATTGTAGATTCCAAGATCGGTGTCAGTTTGGAAGCATACTGATGAACTGTGGAAACGATGAAATTGAATACGTGTTCTAGCCACGTAGAATTCTTGACAAGATGTGCAGAGAACATCAATTCAGACCTGCTAGTGATTTCAGAGGAAACTGATTTTTCTGCAAATACAAGATTAATTTAGGAAAGGGTGACAATGTGGAAAGTGATCTCTAAATCTCTTACCTTAAAAATTTTATGATAAAGTGGAAGATAAGGCCAGTCTATCTCAGGAAGAAGATCATGAGTCTTGGTTATAAAAACACCTTTACAGTCCAAACCTGAGCACATCTTCAGAGACATGAGCCCCAATATTGGGTCAAACAGCAGGAAGGGCTGTTCTTATGTGTTGGAAAAATTATGAGGTATCCAAAAAGCAGACTATTCTCAGAGTTTTACGAAGCTCAGGAAATAACCCTTTACTTCTGGCCACGGAAGGATGCTGACCTCAACTAATGAATTATTAGGGTCCATCACCATCAGCTGCCACTTTTCCACTTCAGTTTTTAAGCACTTATTCAGCATCTCAGTGGCATGAAACAGAAGAATAACATTTCCGAATTTTGGCCTAATTAATCGAAAGTATTTAGTTACTCTTGCAAATACTTAAAAATATCTGCATGTAGTCCTAAGGTTTTGACTATGTATCAGAGGGCTGAAAAGATTTCCCTTTATGAAATAACTCCAGTATAAATGAGTTATATAAATAGGAAATAGATAAAAGAGATACAATTTGATCCATTTTGAACAAATGATAGACAGGGCTATATATCTTCAGGTTTCAGCTGAAGTTCCTATTATCAAATTAAGGAGAGACTCTAATGTTTCTCTAATTAACCAAACCAAGACAAGAAAGTAAGATGATACTGCTCGAAGAAGAGATAATGAGAAAGCAGCTGAGAAACCAGTTGCCAAGATACTCACTAGTGTGCTGGTAACAGGGCAGGTGAGGTTTTTACTCAATACCATGCACGCCCCAGCGGCGCACACAGGAATTCAGGAGGGGCTGGCAGAGATTAAGCTGGATTCTGAGAAAAGAGAAGTGGGTGGAGGCAGAGAAGATCCCTTTGGTTTGTTAATTGTTGTGGGGAAGATAAAACAATGTCAATTTTGTGGTAAAGGGAAAACTGTTTAGCATTCAAAGGGTTAAAGGCACTTGGTAAAAGCTAGGAGAGTGAGTCCAGGGAGAGCAGCTGAATTAGAGGGTCCCAGTAGGATTCAGCTCCTTGTGGACATTCCGGGATGCATGGGCACTTGGTGTCCCCTGGTCAAGATCTCATTTACATGAAATCCCAGGAACATGCCAAGAGATGTTTGTTAAAAGACGGGTAATTCTCTGCTGCAGATGGCTTATCCGCTCTAGAAACCCCAGAGCCTCTGTTATGAATACACATGGTTGTAAATGCAAACTGTCTGGCCTTACTTAATCGGGATAGAAAACAACCAATTTCTAAATCAGTGGCTGAATACCATGTAACTGCTCTTACAGTGACCCTGCTTCCAGTGTGGATGTTACGATGGGGGCCACGACGTGGTTGAACTTGCAGCAGTCTGTGGTCATTCTCTAGGGGCCATCTGTGCTCCTTGGTGTCTGCAGGAGACGTGTAAGGAATTAAAAGGGAGATATAACAGGAACCAACACCTTGAATTCTTTACGTTTTAAATTCTGACACTAGTCTTTACCGCTGCCCACTTCCCATGTACTAAATGTTGTTTTATATTTACTGTACCAGCCAGGGAGTTGGGAAGAGTTTCAGAAGCTTCCATTGGGCTTGTTTGGAACAGCTATACTAGAGGGAAAGACAAAGAACAATGTGAGGGTTACTTCCACGGCCGAGTATATCAATTTAAATTACACCGTGGGTAACTGGGGAAATGACTACCTAGTGGGTCCATGCGCACGGTGAATGCACTGTAAGCTGAGCTGTGGCCGGGACTCCATTTACTACCTGTTTCGCTCATGCTCCCATTCTAACTGGGAACCATGACAGTGTCCAGGTCTTAGGGTTTCAAGGATATTTTGAGGGCCACAAGTTATGGGATCTGAGCTGTCAAAGTATTCCACTTTCCCCATTGAGAAATCACCTAAGTGACTTTGGTCTCCTTGGGAAAAGACTAGTGGAATCACATCAGTATATACCTGCTGTGATGTTTCGGGGTCCTTTGTCCCAATGACCTGGTCACAGCTTAGTCATAAGGTTATGGGTCTGAAGTCTGACCTCAGTCTGGAAATGTGGCAAGGGATTTTAAATTTTTATTGGGGTTATCAGTTTTAGCTTTCTAATCACACATTCTTTCTTTCTTTTGATTACATATTTTTCGACAGGACCCTCATTGGCTGTCCATCCGTTTGTCCCCCAGGAAACTATGTATGTCCTACTAACCATCTCCACAACATTCTATGGGTCAAGTGCCCTTGGCTGTCACTATGAGGTTGCTTATTGTTGCAATAATTAAAATACCCTGGCTTCTGGAAGTTAAGTGTGCTGCCAAATAGCCTACATTGCTTTGGGGCCCCTTCTCTCCCATTGCTGTTAGTAAGTCAAGCCTTGTGACAGCTTCTACTGTCAGCCCTGGCTGACTTCTAAGGGATGTTGCTGTTTCCTCACTGGGACGTTCCTGATGGTTTTGGTGAATGGTATGCCCTTTTAGTCTTCTCACAAAATGTGATTTTCTGGTGGGTCTTTTTGGTCTCATATAATATGTTCATTCCAGGAATGTCCACTTTCCTGAGGCTTCTACTTCTTTTTATGTTATTTATTTTTATTGTGGTAAGAATACTGAAAATGAAATCTCTCTTAACAAATAAGTACACAATACAGCATTATTGACTACAGGCACGACATTGTACAGCAGATCCGAGCCTTCTACTTTCCTCCACAATCTGCATGGAAACAGAATTTCATTCTTTCTCACAGTTACACAATATTTCATTGTGTGTGTATTGCATCTTTATCCATTCAGCCGTTGATAGGTACTTACGTTGTTTTCAAATCTTGGTTATTGTAGATAATGCAGCAATGAACATAGGAGTGCAGACACCTCTTGAGGCAGTGATTTGATTTCCTTTGGCTATGTAAACAGAAATGGAATTACTGGCTCATATGGTAGTTCTGTTTTAAATTTTTTGAGGAAGTTCCATATGTTTTGATAATGGCTGTACCAATTTATATTCCCATTACAGTATAGAAGGAGTTCTCTTTTCTCCACATTCTTGCCAACACTTATCTTTCATCTTTTTGGTATGAGGTGATATCTCCTTGTGGTTTTGATTTGCATTTCCCTTTTCATGTATCTGTTAGCCATTTGGGTTTCCTCTTTGGAAAAATGTCTTCATTTCCTCTGTTCATTTTTAAATTGAATTTGTTATTGAGTTTTATGGGTTTATTATATTTTTAGATATTAATCCCTCATCCAATATATGGTTTGCATGCTGCATTTTCATTTTCTATTTTTTATTTTACTGTGCGGACTCTCTTTAGTTTGATGCAGTTAACATGTTGAGTTTTGCTTTTGTTGCCTTTACTTTTGGTGTCATATCTAAAAATATTATTGCCAAGACTGATGCCAAGGAGCTTCTTTCCTGTTTTATTTTTCTAGGAGTTTTATGATAACAAATCTTATGTTGAAGTCTTCAATCCATTTCAAGTTAATATTTGTGAGTGGTTAAGATAGCAGTCCAATTTCATTGTTTTGCACGTGATCATCCAGTTTTCCCATCATCATTTGTTGAGACCATGCTTTCCCCAGTGAGCATTCTTGGAAACTTGGCCAAATATTAATTAATCTTAGATGTGAGGTTTTATTTTTGGGTGATCTGTGCTGTTTCATTGGTTTTTGTGTTTAATTTTGGGCTACCGCCATACTGTTTTAATCACCATAGCTTTGTAGTATAGTTTGAAATCAGGAAGTGAGATGTCTTTGACTTTTTTTTCATTAATACTTTGACTATTTGGGTCTTTTGGGGTGCGTTACAAATTTTAGGACAGTCATTGGAATTTTGATGTGGATGCATTGAATCTATAGGTGACTTTGATTAGTATAAACATTTTAACAGTGCTTCAGATCCATGAGCATATGCTATCTTCATATTTGTCTTCTTCAGTTTCTTTCATCAAAGTTTTGTTGTTTTCGATGTACAGATCTTTCACTTTCTTGATTAAACTTATTAAGTATTTTGTTGTTTTTAATGTTACTGTAAATGAATAATTTTTGTGTAAATTTTTCCCAATGTTAGTGTATAGAAGCACAATTGATTTCTGTATGTTGATTTTATATCCAGAAACTGTACTGAATTAATTGATTATTCCAACTTTTTTGGTTGAGTTTTTTAGGATTTTCTATAAGATTGAATATACATATCATCAGCAAATAATGACATTTCTTCTTTTCTGATGTGCATGCTTTTATTTTTTGTCTTGTTTCATTGAGCTAGCTAGGACTTCTAGGACTATGTTAAATAAGGGTGGTGAGAATGGGCACTCTTGTTATGCTGCACATCTAAGAGGAAAGCTTTCAATTTTTTAATGGAATGTTACCAGTAGGAATGGAATGTTTGTAATTTATTACACTGATCTATTTTCCTTTTTCCTTCTATTCTGAATTTATTGAGGGTTCTTTTTTTTATCATAAATGAATGTTGTATTTCATAAGATGCTTTTTCTGCATCTATTGGGATAATCATATGATTTCTCTTTCCTTTATTCATGTGGTGTATCACATTTATTGGTATGCATGTGTCAAACCATCCTTGCATACCAGTGGTAAGTCCCACTTGGTCATTTGTATAATAGTTTTATGTATCATTAAATTTGATTTGTTAATATATTTTTTTAAAGATTTTATTTATTTATTTTAGAGAGAGGGGAACGAGGGAGACAGAGAGGGAGAGAAACAGCAATGTATGGTTGCTCCTCACATGGCCCTCACTGGGGACCTGGCCTGCAACCCAGGCATGTGCCCTGACTGGGAATCAAACCAGGACCCTTTGGTTCCCAGCCCATGGTCAATCCACTGAGCTACACCATCCAGGGCTGATTTGTTAATATTTTGCTGAGAATTTTTACATCTATATTCATCAGGGATATCAGCCTATAGTTTTTTTATTTTTTTGAGTGTTCTTATCTGACTTTGGTATCAGAATAATGCTGGGCTTATAAAATGAGTTTGGGAGTGATCCCTCTTCTTTCTTTTTGAAAGAGTTTGAGAAAGATTGGTATTAATTCTTGGTATAATATAATTCACCCATGAAGCCATCTGGTCCTGGGGTTTTCTCTTTTGGGATGTTTTGATTATTGATTAAATATTCTTCTTCATTATTGGTCTATTCAGAATTTCTCTTCTTATATCAAGCTTCTTGGTTGTGTATTTATAGGAATTTATTCATTACTTGTAGGTTATTTGATTTTTTGGCGTATAGTTGTTTTAGTAGTCTTTATGCTGTTTTATATTTCTGTAGCACTAGGTGTAATGTCTCCTGTTTTCATTTACTATATATTTATTTGAATCTTCTCTCTTTTTTTAATCTAGCTAAAGTCTTATCAATTTTATCTTTTTGAAAAATCTCTTTTGGTTTCATCAACTTTTTTCTACTGTGTTTTTTTTTTTTTTTTTTGGCCTTTTTTTTATTTTTTTTTTTTTTTTTTTTTTTTTTTTTTTTTTTTTTTTTTTTTTTTTTTTTTTTTCTGGCCTCTATTTCATTTATTTCTGTTCTGATTTTTGTTGTTTTCTGCCTTCTGCTAATATGGGCTTAATTTATTCTTATTTTTCTAAAGTTAGGCTGTTTATTTGAGACATTTGAGACCTTTTATTTTTCTTAATATATGCATTTCTGGCTGTAAACTTTACTCTCAGAGCTGCTTTTGCAGCATCCCATAGAGTTTCCTATTTTGTTTCCATTTCCACCTGTTTTTTCTGTATCCTGATTATTCTAACAATTGTTTACCTGATGGCTTCCCAGGGATCCAGTAGGCTTTGTTTGCTCTTTTTCATCTTTTTTCTTTGTTCTCCTTTAACTTTGTTGTTTCAAAATTCCCATCTTATGACTCACTTATTCTGTCTTCTTTTTGCTACTCTCTTGCAGATGCTCTCTACTGCATTTTAGTTTCATTCACTGAGTTTTTCAGCTCCAAAATTTCTGCTTGGTTTTTGAAAATATATTCTATCTCTTATGTCTTATTTTGAACCTCTGTTTGTCATGAATTTGTTGAATTGTTCTGAGTTATTTTGTAAGTCGTTGAGTTTATTAAAAACAATTATTTTGAATATTAGCTAGTGTCACAGATTATAGCTATGCATAATCCGTGGTGACCGTAACTGAATGCGTGTAAAAAAATCTCACTCAAAAATGTGCAGGAAAAGGGATCCGGGACCACACGACTCCTCCCTCATCATCTGGGAGAGAGCCGCGAGCCTCAGGTCCAGGGGTTTTTATTGAAGATTTTGGTCACAGAGCATCAGATTGGTCTTCATTAACTTATGCATAGAATGTATATTCAGGTTTACCAGGGGTGATACATCAAATGGGAGCTATGCAAATGTAAGGGCAAAAGTCTTGTGTTTTAACTATAAACATTTGCTTAGGAAGAGCCCAGACATTCATTAGCATAAGCCCTTTGATCCAGGGGAGAGGGAATCAGCAAGGCAGCCAATCTATGAGACAGGGTAGCCAAATTCCCCTTCAGGGAATTCTGCCTCCACGAACATGAATCCAGGTGTGCCGGCTTGGGCCTACTACACGCTGGCGATTTTGCTCAAACATGGGCCTACGATTCCCAGGGCTACGCTTCCTTATATGTGAAAAAGAATTCCCTCAAGCTAGATTGTAAAACTCCACTTATCTGAGTTCAGTTATTAGAAAATTATTATCATTTGGTGATGATGTGTTTCCTTGATTTTTCATGTTCTTTGTAGTTTTGTATTGTTGTTTTCCCATTTAAAGTAACAGACACCTCCTTAAATCTTTGCTAGTGCCTTTGATGGGGTATTCTGTTCATTGGTGTAATTAACTGGGGTTTCCTTTGCCTTTTTCTTTCTTTTTCTTTGCCTTTACCTGTTTTTCTCTTCTGACTTTTTCTTGTGGCAGAATTCTTAAGCCTTTATATCTTCCCCAGTTCATACAACTCACCAAGCTGACTACTAGAAACCTCTCTTTTGTTCTCCAGAAGGTCTCTCTGTAGCTCCATTTTGTGCTTTCTCCCTTATCTGCACACATTGGCCTATTTTCTGAGTGCACCTCTTGTCTACTGGAGCTTGCTCTTGCTGCTGTTCTAGGGAGTACAGAAAGGAGTGGCTGAAGAGCATGGGAGGTATGGGTTTTGTTCTTGGGATGTTGGGGTACCTGAAGATTTGTAGTGAGATCTATGGTTGTGGTACTTCCACAGTGCAGTCAGCAAGAACCAAGTCTCTTTAATGCCCTTTGACATTTTTATCTGCCTCGTTCCCTGTCTCCTTCGCCCTCCCAGTCATAGAGGTGCTTCCTCAGTACTCTCAGTGCTGCAGGAAAGCAACAGCTTTCTTCAGCTTTGTCCCGCACCACTGGCATAGCCAGGTACTCATCCACTGCTCTGCTTTTCCTCTATTCATTCACTCCTGCCTGATATTTCAGGTGTGGCCAGCATTGCTTTTCTTATTGTCTTCTTTCTGTCCAAACACATTTTTTCCCAGTGATGTGCTGTAATCTTCCCTCTTGAAGTCTATAATTCATCCTCCATGGGCATCTCTAGGTTCTTTCCTGACCATGGCAAGTGCAGATGGGACAATTTCACTCCTTCACTCATTCTGCAGCCTGTGCTGAGCTCTGTCTGCCTAACACAGGATATGTAGATAGATAAGACTTCTCATGGGTCCCTTGGTGTATGGTGCTAGGCAGCAGAACTCCTACAGAAGTGCTTTTGTTTGTGAATAGATGTCTGATTCTTGATGAAAAATGGGGACAAAAGGAGAAATGGCTTATGCCACCATAATGCTATTATCACTTTCTTCTGCTTATCCATTTAACAGTTCAATTTGGCTAGTTCTTAAACTCATAGAAATTGAATACCACCTCACAGTGAATTACCACAACCTACCCATTGGGGTCCCTGTATCCAATATTGTCCAGTTGCTGACTACATCCAATCTGGTAAATATGTTGTAGTCATAGACTTGGTTAATATGTTCTAATCAATGTCCATTTCAACAGACTCTCAGATGCAATTTGCTTTCACTTTTGAAATGACAAAAAAATACACTTACTCGTCTCTCAGTGGAGTATACCTCAACAGCTTTGCCGTTGCACACAATCTCTGTAGGCAAGATCTTCATCACATCCAGCTTTCTCCAGGAGAATAGGTGCCTACTGTACAGCACACTGATGACATCCTCAGCTAAGGATTGTTCGACCCACTCATTCAGGACACACAGATAGTCACAGAGGAACTGAAAAGAAAGGGTTTCCCTATTGGCCCACACATAGTGTGTAGTCCTACCACCTCGGTTAAATTCCCGGTAGTTGTTTTTAGAGCTGAGGACCCCTCCATCCCTGAGACTGTCAAGAAACAACTACTAAACTCTCAGAACCAAAAACTTTAAAGTAAGCCCAACATCTTCTAGGCCATTTTGTGTTCTGGGGTCAACATATTCCTCATTTACACATTTTTCTTAAGCCAATTTATACTGGTATTCACAAACTGGCTTATCTAGAATATGGCCCTATATAACAAAACACTCTGTTTTTTGTTCAGATTGCAACACAACTCCCAAAAGACTTTTGCACCACAGATGCATTAGCAACCTGCCCTTTTCCCCCGGGAGTCTCTGGCCCACCCGTGATGGCCATAAGTTTCCCATGGATTTCTGGTGGAAAAATGCATTTCTTGGCTCCATGCTCTACATCATTAAAGTAGCAATCGCTGATCACATGCTGGGCT